>BMAV01016514.1:132909-205517 GCA_019973955.1 Trichonephila inaurata madagascariensis
AAATGTTTCATCACTGAAAATCATCTTCTTCCAGTCGTTAACAGTCCTTGGTTGGTATTTTTTGGCTCATGGTAAACGTTTTTTTTTATAAATTTCTGAGTATGAAATTGTATTTTCCTTGGTCTTGTTGCCTTACAGCCTACTTACAAAAGCTTTTTGCGTACAATTAGTTTATCATTTCAATACCATAATCCATTAAATCCTTCCAAATGTCTGTGATTGTAGTAGTGTATTAGTTTTTGGGGTAGTTTTCCGTTTGCGCCCACATTTTCACTTTTCTTTTTGGAGCCGCTGAACTGAAATCCTGGAATGCTCTTAAAATTCTTGAAACACCTGATTTCCCACGCTAACTGCAGTAGCTATATCTCTTACAGTCATAGAAGTGTGTTCGATAAGAAAGATTATTTTAAAGCGCTTCTTCGGACTAATATCTCTCTTTGAAAAAGCAAAAGTAACACATGTTACACGGAACGCAAAATTTTAATCATTAGCTGCCACACACTGAAACTCTCACAACTGAGCTACCGATACATTAAAACCAGTCAAACAAGTAAATTGTAATCAATGTTGATTCTTCACATTACCTCGAAACAAATACAATTGATTTGAGATGGTTCGAGTCATTAGTGTTAATCACATACCTGCTTGGACAAGAAAAAAAGAGGTTTGTCCCAATCAATTCAAACTCTATAGTAATTTTTAAATTTAAATTTTGTGCGTATGTTAATATGTGTAACAATTCTTAATTGTAAATGAATTAATGTTGCTGTAACGGGGATCGTCATTTCTACAACACTTTATATGCCAAAAATAGTTCCACGCAAAGAAATATTCAATTTAAGCAAATCCTGTTATTCCAGAATAATTCTGGAAAAAATCTTTCCATTCTCGTTCATAACCCGATTCTTCAACACTAAGAACCTCCAATTGAAGCCTATTAATAACGCTATTGTTCTATTGTGGTTCGTAGGAAAATAAAGTATGCGGAGTATTCTGTTATAAGAAAAAGTGAAGTGAGAGAATAATAATATTTTGGTTCCTAGAAATGCATGAATTGAATATTAGAGCTGCAGTATCATTTTCTCGAAATCATATCTTTGAATTAGGAATAGAGTAAGCGCAATTAGTATTTTGTGCATAAGTATTTGTGTTTAGTGTTTCGGCGATCTTGAGTAACGCTTGGTAATCTGTGCTCGATTGTAACCCTAAATTTAATTTGCAGACTCTGCAATTGTGTTGCACGCTATTTTCTAACATTTTGCTTAGTCACAGTTGAAAGGAGTAAAGGAAATATACGGTGTGTGTGTGTGGCGTATCTTTTAATAATTGTTTTCAGAATGTTTACTGAATATGTGTGCTCTTTCAAACAAGCTAGGGTTTGTAATCCTATGTTATATTTTCAATCCAGGGATTACGGGATAATATTATCTAAATCCCGAAATTGGTTTCGAGATTAGGATGGGAACTTTATGAAAAATACTTCAGAACCAATTTCTGATTTCATGATAAATAACCTTATTAATGTTATTTAAAAATATTTTATTTTGAATTTTAAAAAATGAATTAAATCAGGACATAAATGAGTACGTGACTATATATGCATAACAGAGAGTTAAAGAAAGAGTATTTTATTACAACAAAAAATAATTTATAAATCACTTCAAAAATTGTTAAGTAATAATACTAATAACTACCGTAAAATCTGGAGTATAACGCGCACCTATACTTTGAAACTGAAATTTTTAATTTTTAGGTATATCCACCGAATAACGCGAAGAAACCTGAAATGTACACTAGCAATGCTTTTATGTTTTTAAGTCATTTATTAGATGTACTGTTCTAAGCTTTAGAAAAAAAAATAGTACACTTCTAGAGCAACAATCTTTAAAGTTCATAAGGAATGTCATTTCTTGTAAATAAAAAATATTCCGATCCATGTAGAAGCCTAATTTTTCTATGCTTATATTTTTTTTTTACTTTAAGAGCTCGCATTTTTATACCTGATTTTTAACTCACCCCCGTAACTTTCGATCTTATTTTTTGTGTTAAATGTCCTCGTTATACTAAACTATACTTGTTAAGAGTAAGTAATTATATGCGTTAATAAGTTAAGAAAAAGAATAATTAAGACTTATAAACAAGTACACAAACAAACAAGACAAGTAACAACTATAAGAGATGTTATGTCTATTCAACACAAATAAACTACACTCTATTGCAAAAAAAAAAAACACGACACACCAAGAAGGAATTGCCCGATTGTAATGAAATTTCGTATGCAAAGACATTTGTATCGAACATGCAAATGATTCAAATTGTGTGTCCAATGAATGAATAGCGGGTGCTACAGCGCATCGGAACTGCGCACTCATCAGGTGTCTATAAGAAGAGATTATCAGTCTGATGTTCAAAATTTGTTGCATTTCGATTTAGAATACGACTGAAAAAATGTCTCGCCACAGGATTCGAGCTCATTATGAGTAACTGTCAGAGTTTGAAAAATGTTGTATCATTGGATTGAAAGAGGCAGGTTGGGCAATTGGAGAATCGCTTCTCATATGGGTCGAAGTGATGCGGCTTTTTTAAGATGCTGGCAAGAATGGGTGGACAGTGGTGGATTTCTCCGTCATGATGGTCGTGGTTGACCCTAGAGCGACAGCAGATCAAGATGAAAGATTAATTAACAGATCATCTGTCGCAGCGTCTGATTCACGTTATCAACCAACAGACGTACGACCCGCACACAAGTGTCCACCATGACCATTTACAGACGGCTGATAGACCGAAATTTACGCTCGTACTGATCACTCCGCCACCTGCCACTCACGCCTGCACACTGTCGAGCCAGATTACAGTGGTGCTTGGCTCGATCAGGTTGGAATCATGCTGACTGGAAACGTATAGTGTTATAGCGACAAATCCTGCTTCCAGCTGTGTCCTGACGATAATTGAAGACGTGTTTGGAGACGCCCAGGGTGGTGTGTCGATCCTGCTTTCACTATTGCACACCACACAGGTCCTCAACCAGGAGTTATGATCTGGGGTGCCATTTCATTTGACCCCTTTGGTCGTCATTAGAGGCCCAGTTATAGCACAGCTGAACGTCGACGAAATTCTGAGAATTGTTTTGCTACCGTTGTTTTTGCAGTACACTGGCCTTACTTTTCAGCAAGATTTTGTCAGACCATATACGGCACGTGTTGCTATGAACTGTCTTACTACTTGTCAAACACTTTCTTGGTCTGCCAGATCACCAGATCCCTCTCCAATCAAGCCTGCCTGTGAGGTTACTGCATTTACCAAAAATGGTTGATGACCTGGCCCGACAATTGGGCAAATTTGGCGAGAGATACCGCAGGAGACCAACAGGGTGCTTTATCACTCTATGCCATGTTGTGTTGCTGCTTGCATTCAGGCTAGAGGTGGATCAGCAACTTATTGAGCTCGTTACTTCCTAACTATGAAATAAATCATTCAACGTTTTTGAAATTTTAATCATTTTCTATTCTGTACATAATCTTTCTACAATCAATTTTTGTCTTTATCGGATAACTCGTTCTTGGTGTGTCGCTTTTTTTTCTTATAGAGTGGAGAATAAAAACAAAAGTTATACAAAAATATTAATAAGACTTTTCCATACTAATAGGTATACCAGAATAATAAAAAATATCTATATTAAAATCCGAAGGTAAGCAAACGTATCTATCTATGTTTCTATGTGTGTCTATCTTCTCACAAACCGCGCGACACAGAAGCTCTCTAAAGGTACCAAAAGATTGGGAATGATTCGAGGAAGCCGTTTTGACCATTTATATTTCGATATTGCAATTAGTTAAAAATTATTAATTAAAAACATGAAAAACATTCAACTTAATATTCGCCCGCATTGTTGTAACAATGTTATTGTTATAAAAATGACGTAAGTTGACATCTAAAACTGATTTTCAACCAAACTGGTCAAACCGAGTCTACATTTTTACAACAATGTATACTAATTGTGCTTTTTATCGTTTTCAATTAATAACTTTTTAAATAATTGTAATATTGGAATTTAATTAGTCGAAAAAAAAGATTTCTTGAATCATTCATGTATATTCATATTCTTTTGATACTTTCGGGGTGTTTTTCATTCAGTGATTCGTAAATAGGTCATAAATAGGTATGTTTGTGTTTATCTACTATTTTAAAAACACCCCACCACGTCGCTGTTCAATAGTTAACTGTGTGTCAGATCCAAATGCGTTTTTCCAACTAATCCTCTTGGGAAATCTTTGGGGTATCAATTCGCGTTATTCACAACCAACCCTTCGTAAGAAAAGAGAATCGTGGTATGAAAATTAACTTACTATAAATAGGTGAGGTTTTCTAGTTTGAATGAGGGAAGATATACTCGAGAGCCAGGTGAGATTACTACTGAAGGTATAATATTAGAATTATAGTGATTTGATTCTTATTAGGAGGAAACTTTAAAGTGTCGATTGTTCACTAGGATTATTTTGATATTAGATTAAATCGGATAATAGGTTTGATCCTTTATTAAAATAAAGATAGACATTGATAGTCTCCTAATCGTTAGTGTTTTACTGTCTTTGTTCCACTTTCACGGTTAACATTCTCTTACTATTAGTTGAAACTGTGTCTGTTCTTAGTGTGGAAATAAATAGATTAATTGGATCATGTCGAGGGTTTCTTCCCTTCCCCCACACATCTAAGTAACTGGAGAGATACGAGAGCCTCTTACAACTGAAAGAATTTTCTGATTCATTATTTAACGAAAATGGATATAAATTAATACTTTTTTTTAGTTAAAGCTGGTTAAGAAAAGGTTAATGCTGCATTAAATCTTATTATTTATTACTAAATTAATTATTTAATAATAAACTCGTACATTCTTGTGAATAAAACTGGATTAGCTTTGTAAATTATTAATCAAATATAGAAATTAGAATGAAAACAAGTAATATAAAAAAAACAGTTTTTAAGTCAATTTCTACTTAGATCAACAACGAAAAATTTTATTTTAGATACTTTTTTTAAATAGTTATAATTAATATAAATATGCATATACATAGGACAGAATCACAACATTAAGTGGTAATTAGTTTTCTTAATTATCATTAAAGTATCGTATTGTCCTTTTAATTTCAGTTCAACTGAATGCTTTAGCACGTGAGAAAAAAACCTTTTCAAGTTTTGACACAAGTCGCCAAAAGGGTCGCTAAGTCGCCAACTTGGCTGTATTTGTAATTCTTTAAATAATTAGTTTTAATGCATTAATTTTTATTAATTATAATTAAATTATTGTATTGTCATTCAAAATGATCCTGTATATAAATTTGCAGTTGAATTCAGCGCTTTAAAATGTATTTTATTAACGATTGAAAACTCCACCAAGATAAATAAATAAATATACAAATATATAAATAAATAAATATATAGAGACAGTGCGAGCTAATAGTAGGAATTGAAAAAGGATCTTATCCCGGGAAGAAAAAACAGTTTTATACTTGAAAAAGCCCTTGCAACCTCGGGCTGAACGGAGGGAAAAGAAACCTGTCTGACAAAGAAAAGAAGTGGAAGAAATTTCGGAATTTAAATGGCATAAATAGAGGAATTTTTCACATCACGCACACACAGATGAGCTGGTGTGCAAGAAAGTTAGAGAAAAAGGGAAAATTTACATAGGGATAAAGTTACACCCATAGAAAAATCCCTTGCACACCATTGAGTGCTGAAACTAAGAGGGGAAGGGGAAATTTTCAAGGCAAATAGCTACACAATTGAAGAAGCCCGTGCAACGCCGGGGCGTGCAGCTAGTTATAATATTAAGCATAAATACGGTGATAAAGTTAAAACACAAGATATCTACAGCGAAAGTATAAGAATTTTCCACTGTAACGCGTTGCACGCACAAGTGTTTGTCAGTGCATCAAGTGATACCGACCTGGCACCGCTTGTCTGTGAATTTTTTTCACAGTAAACTGAATACTAAACTATGATACTCAATAGAGTAGTTTCGTACACAGATTTTGAAATTGTACCATTTGGTTATTTTTTTCAATAAATTTATCAATACGAAAAAAAAAAAAAAAAAATAATGGCAGAAATAAATTCTAAGTACATATTTTATTAAAAAAAAACATGCACTTATTATAAAAATAAAATTCTTATAAAATTTGACGAGGAAAAAAAATGAAGTATAATTAAGAAAAAAATTAAAGCCTTGAATTAAATATTTTAATCCCGAGCTCACTGTGGCGAGTTCTCTATGACTTAAGTATGAAAAGGGAGGCCTTTTTTATATACAGAAAAAAACGGAAACAGAACAGTGGTCAAGGAAAATTTGATAAGGATTAAGCAAATATACCTCAATAGAGTAAAGATATAATTTTTGATTATAAATGGTCAAAAGTCTTTAATATTCCTTTTGCATTCTTTTGCAATACTTCCTTAAAAAAAAGAGTGTGTGTGCTTATGAACACACGACAGATGTGATAACTTCAAATTTGTAATGGTATTTCAGGGATTAAATAGGTGAACAAAAAACAAGGGAAAATATTAGTATTGTCACATAAAATTATTTTTTTCCGAATACACAACCATATTTCTGAATTAATTGTATTTGAATAAGGAATCGATAGGTTTATGGTAGCTGAATTAGGTTATAAATACTTTATATTAAAAATTATTTAAATATCTAAGAAAACCTCGTCAAGCCTTATTCCGTAATTTGTCGAGCTTTTATATGGATCATTTGACATAAAGAAATTGAATTTTGATTTTAAAAAATCAACTAAAGGTTTTGATTTGTCTTTTGAAAAATCTACTTTAAAATCCCCATTTAAAATAATAGGCAATTTGTTCAGAAGAGTTGATCCGACTTCAAATATTTGTGAATGAATTCGATAATTTTCTCCACTTAGATTTGGTGAAATATAAATTGTAACCATTAAAATTATTTATCTATTTTCTGCTCTATAGTTTTCTGCACAAATTTCTCCGATTCATGACTCCCTAAACCCAAATGATTCAGTAGTATTGCTACTATAGTAGTATTGTTACCATTGTTACGAGCGTTACAAACCCCAGAGTAACAATGCTTGGCTTTTTAAAAAACGCATCATTCAAGCTCACTCTCCAGCAAAATGTACCTAAAGAAGTGATCACTTCAAAAATTTTGCATCACAAATGCATTGCATGGCGTAGAAGACGACACGGTGGGAGAAATTGGTGTCGCCGGCACCTATACCAAAGTCAGTTGTATGTTTCGAATCATTTTGGAAACACGATACTAACGGTTACATTAATTATAGGTTCAAGTATGTATTTGTGAACGTTTTTATTATTGGTAAAATAAATTAATTATTAACTTATTGTTATTTCACATTAAAAATATTTTTTTTAACATTTTTTAAGTATCAGATATCCGTGAACCCCTTGTACAATTTTTAATTTCCCCCCTCAAAAACGTGTTAAGCATTCAGAATGCGGCTTAGAATCTGTGGTCGCTTAGATTCGAGTAAATGCGGTAAATGAATTTAATTACCGTCATCTTAATTGTGTTTATAAGGTAGTCATATTTCCAATTAAAAGTATTTTTGTACTTCTTTAAGTATTTGCTTTTAGTATATTATGTTGAATTCGAAACGTAGGCGTTTCACATTTATTTAAACAAATTTTATTTGATTTAATGTAGCACTACGACCCATTGAGAATCCTTGAAACGTGATGCAGGGATTTAGTTTAAAAGACATAAAAAATGATTTCCTGAGCTTGGAGAGAAGAGAATGTGTCGCACAACCAAAAAAAGAAACTTTAATTAGGAAGCAGAGTTTTTCTTAAATCCTCCAATAATTCCCTTCTTAAAAGAGACCTTTAGAATAAAATGTGAATAAAACAGATGTTTTTTAAATAAAACTTTCTAATAAATGGAGAAAAAAAAATATTTGCTTTTATCAACAAATACATTTTAAATTAAGGTTTCTCAACGTGTGGCTTTAACTAGGTTTTAAGTTAACGCAAGAAAAGAAATATAACGAATTATTGATGAAACGTAAAAGCCTTTCAAAATTATTCATTTACTTAGGAATGAATTTTTTTTCTGATTTTATTTTATGTGTGTGTTATTTTACACATTCCTATCAGAAAAAAGGTTATGGTTTTATTTAAAAAAATCATTAAAATGCATTCAGGTCGCTTTGCTGTACCTGTTAGATTATCAGGGAATAGCTGTGAAAAAATAATTTTTTTTCCTCTCAGACTTTAACTTTTCTTTCCAATCTTGTTTAAGAAAACAGATTATACATTCTTAGACGTTTTATTACTTTGATTTTTTCTTATTGTTTTAAAGAGTTAATATGAGGTTGTTCTTTGTACCACAATTAAATAAATTACGCAGTATTAATAAAAATTCTACTAGAAATTTCTATTAATATATTATTAACCCAGTGCTTCTCAAACTTTCAACCATTGCGACCCAATATTCAACCATAATTTTCATTGCGCCCCCCTCCATGCAATGACAATGTATTGAATTCAATAATACTATACTTTGACGTTAAAAATAAAATACAGCTTTAACGTCTTAATTGCCACTAGCGTATATAACATCTCACTTGCCAAAGCGTTAATTGCCACTGGCGTATATATACGTCTTTCCAAAGTACGAACTTCTCTGTGTACTTCCATAAAAAATAACTACTCTGAAGGCGTTAGAATGCAATAAATGGAACTTGACAGTGTTTTTAAAGGATTTATTTATTTAGGAGAAGTTTTTACTTATTTATTCCTTTTCATCTCCCAATACATCACATACGCGCTTCTACGAGAAAAACGGCAAGATTCGGGAGCGAATCACGTAACTTTTAATCGGCAGTTAAGGGTTTCATTATAATCCGTACAAATTACCAAGATAAGTATTAATTTTTGTAAAAATTTTTATATATGACAAGCCCATGGGGTCAATGGTAATTATTAAAATAACTTGTATTGTTAAATTAATTATAAAATATATTGTGCAGTACCGATACATTTATAAGTGTACTAGAAATGCAAATACTTATTTTATGTTTTATTATATCAGAATGTATTTTGTTTGTTTATTTTCAGTAAATTAATAATTTTTTTTTAAAAAAATAATTCATTGTTTTCGATTTTTCAATATACTCGCGCTTTCCTAAGGGGGAAGCACTCCACAAGTTGAGAAACGCTGTATTAACCCTTTCAATGCCGCCGATGTGTATATCCGTTTGGCTCAACCGGTGCGTTGAGTGCCCCGGACGTATATACGTCTTTCCGAAATACGCTTCTTTTTGCTCTGCTAGCTGTAATACTATTCTGAAAGATGCGGAATGACATAAAATGACCTTGACAATGTCTGTGAAGGATTTACTTTCTTCAGAGTAAAATTTGCAATTCTGGATCTCCCCTTTCCCCCAATACACCACATACGTGCACTTATGTGAAAAACGGTGGCACCGGGGAACGAATCCAGTAGTTTTTAAAATATCCGACTACGTTCGGAGCCGTGATTTTAAAAAAGTGCATAAATGAATAAATTTCATGATATTTATAGTATCACTTAGATTAGAATACATGTATAAAATTGTTTTAAGGACATTTTGACTAAAATAATTATTAAAATAATATATTTGGGAAAAAAATTAACTTAGAATAACCTTTTTTTCAAAACGTTCTCCTTTTATAAAAAATGATTCTATAATATTAATATTTTGTGTGTGTGCTTCAATAAAGTAAAGACTTCTCCAGAGAGTCTCAACTAGGAGTTTTGAAAAATTCTCCTTATTTTCATAGTTACCACCGACTGAAATAATTATCGGCGTTTTTTTCTTAAAATTTCTCCCCTCTGTTGTAGTAAAATACGGAAAAATCCACTTCTAAGTTATATGTTTCAGAAATTCTAGTTGAGCCTCTGTACAGATGTCTGAGCTATATGCAGGCAAAATATTATTATAATAGAAACATTTTTCATAAAAGGAGAATGTTTTGAAAATGGGTCATTCTATGTTCATTTTTTGTCAAAATATGTTACTTAAATAATTTTTTTATTGTAGTAATATTCTTAAAACAATTTTTAATTACGTTTTCTAATCTAAGTGACACTAAATATCATAAATATTATCCATTTATACGCAAAATCACGGTTCCAAACGAGTCGGATACCTTAACCGGCAGTCAAGGGGTTCATATATGAATATTGAAGAAAATACCATCAAACGGATTGTTAACAAAATTCATGAATTATTCTTTCTCAAGAAAAATGTATTGCACCATTTCTTTTTCTGAAAATAGAAGAATCTGAAATATTTCCGAAAGTAAGAGATTGTCGAACTCTCTCTCGTGTATGATCCTCGTCATTTAATCGAGGTTCAAAATTACGATGACCATCGCCAATAGCCTCAAAGGACGACAATCAACTAAAATAATCTCGTATAGTGTAGTCAGATGTGTAAACTACGACAAGCATAATTGAAACTTAACCACTTAACTGTTTCTTTTTTCTGTCATATTATGCCAAAAAAATAAGCATATTTTTATACACATTTCTTAGAAGAAATTAATTATATCAACTCGAAACAGCATTCAAAAAGTATATAAATATTGAATTTAAACAATTATGCTGATTTTTACTTCCACTGAAAAAAAATACTGTTACGAATTTTGTGTAAATAGTGTAAATAATTTGTACTTGAGTGTTTAATATATTTATATTACTCTGTTTTTTTTATTTCATGTTAAAATTGTGCTACTCACAAGCAATGCCGCCCCTTATGTTATAATGGCGATTCAATGAGAACTTAGCGAAATCTTGGAGGTAGAGACAAGTTGGCATCATTTTTGGTGACCAATTTGGCGACTATGTTGGTGAGTTCAGAAACCTCTAGAATCTTCTAGATAGTAGTAGATCTCTCCACTAGTGTCGCGTTCAATGACACGAGCGGTTATATTTCTTGAAGTTTCTGTCGCGCCTATAAATAAAGATCTTCGCCGGTACGGCGGTCAGTCTGATTTTAAACCAGCAAATAGTGAGGATTGTTTTGACTAGCGATTAGCTCGGCTGTGTTTGTGAATAATCTTTACTTACGTGTATTTTTAAACGCCGATTATTGTGTTTGATTGCTGTTGAAGGTGTGAAGACCTTCGGAGATTTACTCTGGGAATATTGCCGCTTAATCCTGTATTTAGAGGATTGGATTTTTGATAATAATTTCGCATCGCTCTTGAAGAATTGTTTATTTTTCTTTGTGATTGTTTTGCATTAAATCATCGAACCCGGATATACGTAACAATATTTTTCTTAAAGTTGGCTTTTTTTTCCGAAGAAATAAGCGAACTCAAAAGAACACTTTACAAAAATGTATATTAGATTTGAAAATATAATATTGTACATACAGTTGTATATAATTATTCTCTTAAAATACTGTTTTTATGTGGTAAATTTTAAATTAGGGAGACAAGCATAGTCCAATATCGTAATTGGGACAAAAATATAGTTCTTTTTTCACCAATTTTCCCAAATCGTTTCGTTTCGACTAACACACAAAACATAGCCTTGTTGGTCTCAATTTTTTGTCGGTGAGGAGGAATCAATTCTAAAAAGTTTTTTTCTGTCAATCGTAAGGTTCTGGGCAAAATTACTGGTAGTCCTTTTTTCTCATTTACCGTCAAATGCTTTTTAATAATTCGATCTATAATATCAAGCCTGAAATTATGATGAGATAATTTTCTTCACAGTTTCTGATATAAAACGAAAGAATTCCTCAATGGGGTGTATCTAAAAGATGGAAGCATATTTTTTTGTATTATTTCTTGCTTCTTTTATTTTGTTATTGAGTAATTTGTGAAATACTGATCAATTTTATCTACACCACGAGAGAAGAGCTATAATAAACTTTCATTATTTCTAGAATCATTTACATAAATTTTAGGCTCACTAACTGAGACAATATCAGAACTATTTCTTGTCGTAAACCTCTCATAATTACTCATTTTGCTTCTATTTTAAGCTCCAAATTTAAAAGAAATAGTGTACTTAGTTTGCGGTTCACCGATCTAGTAAAAATAAAATTCCCGCCTTATCCAGTCTAAAAGATGCTGTAAAATCTTACCTTGAAACCGGTTTAGACATTTTTTGGTTACCCTAACTTCACTCGACTATTAGAGACGTCTGCAAGAAACATTGCACACTAAGCGAACAAAAAATACAGGAAAATCAGAAGATTAGAGTAAAAAAATTAGTGTTGCCCGAGCGGCGCTCGGGAAAAACAAAGAAGTGCCACTTAAAGTGCCCGAGCGGCGTTCGGGCAAAACAGGGAAGTTGCTAAACATCATTAGTGATATAACTGATATGTCACACATTGAACAACTTAAACATCATTAAATAAAATTTTTGGATTCTGAATTATTTTCTTCATAGTGTACCTCTTACTATACAGCCACCCATCCGGCATAATGGTTAATGACGCTGACTGCTGTTTTGTCCTTAGGGGCTGGATTCGAATCCAGAAGAAGGCAAGGGGTTTGTTAATGTACAGTACCTTCGTGTGTGGCATGGGGGCGCTCTAAATATTCGTCGAGTCCTTTCATGAGGTTGGTAGAAGATAGGTGAAAGGCCCCTGACCCCTTCCCAAAGTGTTCTCTCTCAAAATTGGAGGTGGAACCAAGCTAAATCGCTCTGCTACCTGTTTTGTGCTCGAAGCTATGGCTAACGACAGGCGTAAAAATTAGCCTCTTGCTGCGATGAATTTCGTGCGCCTTGATCTGATGTTATTATCGATCAGGTAACATAAGTAACAACACCCTCTCACAGTTCTGTTATCAACATTATACTTTAATGTATTTGTGTGTTGTCTTAAATCCGCGCGATCTATAGAATCTTATTTCTAACCCAATACTTTTCAAAGTTGCAACACTCGCGACTCAATATTCAATCATAATTTTCATCGCCCCCCCCCCCATACAATAACAATGTACTGAATTCAATACTATACTTTTACGCTAAAACTACGCGCGATACGACTTTTAACTCTTAAGCAACCCCCTCCCCTATGTATATAAACATCTCGCTAAGCCAAAGTGTTTATTTCCCCAGAAGTATGTTGTATACGTCTTTCCGCGAAGTACGATCTTTTCTGTGCTCTGCTATCTGTAAAATTATTCCGAAGACTTTGGAATGCAGTAAAAGGACCTTGACAATGTTTGCGAAGGATTTACTTATTCCAGAATATTTTTGCTTCTTTATTCCATCCTTCTCCCCCAATACATCACATACGGGTGCCTACGAGGAAAACGGTTGCCATTTAGAAGCGAATCGCAAAACTTTTGATCGGCAGTCAAGGCTTAATTAAAAAACCGTTCAAAAATTATCAAGATAAGTTTTAATTTTTGTTTTAAATTATTTATATATATATGACAAGCCCATAGAGTCACTGGTAATTAATAAACTTGTTTTTAACTCAGTATTGTTAAATTAATTAAAAATACATTGCTTTGCACCAATATATTTATAAGTGTAATACATCAGTGCAAATCTATATTTTATTTTTTATTATGTCAGAATGTATTTTGTTTGTTTACTTTCAGTACATTAAAATTTTTTAAAATAATGTTTTGTTCTCGACTTTTCAATATGCTCGCGCCCCCCTTGTAGAGGTGTTACGCCCCCGGGGGGAGCACCCCATAGTTTGAGAAACGCTGTTCTAACCGTCACATAAGCTGCATGACCTTCGCTCTGCACCTAAATCACCAGAGAGAGAACGTTTTTTAAATTATGAGAGGACACTGATACAAAGTAAAAAAGGTTATTTTTTTCCAAATACAGTGAAAATCGTTTAACACGAAAATGAAGTAACTGAAATATTTTCGTGTTAAAGGATAGTGCAAAAAAGCAACAACATATATTTAACAAAGTTGAGTTTATTACACTAAATTTTATTTACATAGATATGTGTATCTGCTTGTATCTAATAAAAACCGTTCAAACATTTACATAATTTCTCTCATTTTTAATTGTTGTTGATAAAGTCGAGTTAGAGCAATACCATTTTCTTTACAGCTTTCCGTTTCCGTCAACAGCCTTAAGAAGCTCCATATTCATTTTATTGAAATAGAAGTTTGCTTTCCCCCTTAGTGCTCTGCTATTGTGTTTGAAAAAAAAATTCTTCTAAAATAGAAAAAATGATGCGAATCAAAAACACTTATTTTTACTTTCACTGTATTGTATTTTTTAGCGAATTTCAAAGCCAACTAATGAGATGTTTGTAGGGGTGGAAGGTGAAAGTAACTTTGATAAACAAGATTGGCTCGTGTCATGGGCTATTCCGAGGGTATTTAAAAGTCAAGTTAGCGTTCTTTCTACGAAATACGTGAAACGACATCTGTTCCATTTCAAACCCCTCTAAAATCTGGCGTATACGGCTGATGTTTTCCATACTTCGTTCATTTCTAGAAGGGAAATCTTTTAGTGTTAAGTGATTTTCGCGTTTCGTGTTAAGAGAAAAAATACATTGTAGTGTGTGGGGACCTTTTTTTCGCGTTAACCGATATTTTGTCTTAAGCGTATAAGATAGAAAGATGTGTGGATCTGATAATTTAGAGGAATGATTAATTATTTAATAAACAGACAACTAAGCATTCCTAGATCTTCTGCTGCCAGATAAAATAACATGAAAATATCATAAAAATTGTTGCCACTAATACTAACAAAATGGGAAACTTTCAGTCGTTTTCGCGTTGAACGTATTTCAGTTTTAATTTCATGGCTTTGTGATGCTTGAAAATTCTTCCACTTGCCTTTTATTTTTGTTACCAAATTACATAGCTATAAGTGGCTTCTTTACTGAATGTTAATTTAATTTTCATTTAAAGGTAACGCGCGCGCGCGTAAGAGGAAACATTTAAAGGTCTCTTGTTTCTTCGAAGACAAGGAAAGAAAGAAAGAATTTCTTTTTAGTTATATATTTGGGGGTAATAACAGCCTCGTTGAATGAATATAATTTTGCAACTCTAATCAACGCTTTCGATATATTTCAGCAATTTATATAGAGAATGATTGCTTTTGAGATCAGTTTTTTCAAATACTTGCTTCTGTGTGGGTCGTAACAAATCTAATTTAGTTTGCCTGAGAAGGTTTCATTCCTAAAAAATATCTCTTTTCGAGAAAGTTTATAACTTTCCAATTGTGAAGAACACTTTTTTAATTAAATGTTGATTTATGACTTTTAATTTTGTTTCTTCGCAGTGTTTATTCTGGGTTTTTATCTTTCTTTAAAAATATTAGAATGTTTTTTTTTTTTATTTTTAAAATATATATATAAATTTTATGGCCTTTGTAACAGTTAATTACACGTACGTGTTTTCAAATGAAAAAATTAATTTAGAAACAAAGACTAATATTAACATTTAAAAAAATTATCAAATTTAAAGAAATGACTTGACATTCTAACAAGGGGAGGGCACGACTAAGGAAATTCATTTTGGGACGAGACGAAGTGTTATAGTAGTACTCCATTAGGGTGTTAAACCCTCAATGTATTAGCGCCGAATGGACCAGTCAATTCGGAGAAAATAGCCTTCAAAATTTTTATCTAACTTTTATACAATTGAATTTTCATTAGCGTCATAGATGCAGTGGCATAGATGATAGCTTACCTGCTTACTACGACTGCTTACTTACTGCTTACCTGCTTAGATTCGAGTCTCGCGATCATTTTTTTTAATTTTTTTTTTTACAATTATTGATATATTGATACATTGAGATTGTAATAATAACTTGCATTCAACCCCTTCAAAACCGTCAAAAGGAGAAGAAGCGTTTCCCCAGGCACGCATGGGACCTTCCTGTTAAAGCTAATTTCATTTAAAAATTCACACACATAAAAAAATCTTTACTAAAACTAAGTACTCTAAAATTAGAAATTTTTTTATCACTTATTTTATATATCTGAACATAAGGTACAAAAATTTTTCGCTGTAAAAACAAACAAACAAAAAAAAAAAAAATTGTGAATTTTAAAGAAAATGTTTTAATTTTAATAAAAAAAAGTACTTATTCTGCAATGATAATTAAAATAAAAAAAATACGCAAAACTTACAAAATACTATCTGGCAAATCCCAAACGATAAATTAACTTTCGCATAAACGTTGTTGTGGTTTCAACTGCTACAATTCTTTTAAATAATTGCTAATGTATCGTTTTTTTAAATTTTTTAATTAATCAGTAAATTGCTCATAGTTTTCTTAGTATGAAATAAGTATTATAGTATTTTTTGTTCTTATGGTTATGGTGACTCTAGCTGCGATAGCAACGGAAAAGAATTGTTTGTTCTTACGGAATTAATACTGAGTCAGTAAGAACAAAAAAAAAGGAAAAAAAAAGAAAGAAATTCTTTTTCATTAAAACACATTTATTCTATGAAAATTATTGTTGTAAATACGAACTACAAATAAAATAAATACCGAGACTATTGTTATAAATGTCTGATGCCCAATAAACTAATAACCTCTTCATCCTTTTCCAATTTAGTTAAAATATAAACAGAAATCTACAGCGCAATAGATCAAGAACTCTAAACAAGTGCAGTTGTTTACATTCATAAATATCCCAAATTTAATTTAAAAAAAAAAAAAAAAAAATAAACAAAAAAAAAAACAGAAAATTAAAAAATTTTTTAAAAAAATTCGTAAAAAAAAAAAAAAACGGACTTTAAATTCCCCATCTAGAGCCTTGCGAAAATTTATATAAAAACATTCCAAACTCCGATCACACTGGTGTGATCATGGGCCTCAGAAGAGGAAAAGCGCAATCATATGTTTGATACCGTGGGCTCTGAAGGGAGAAACACGTGATCACATATATGTGACCATGGTCCTGAACGAGTTAATTAACATGGCTATATATCATACACTAACATCTAGTCTTCTTGGTAGTCATTTATATTATACGATCTATGTCACTGACAATATAGGTAGTGAAGATCCTTTTCTGTGCAATGTTCTAGCTTAAAATGCCATTTGGCTGGAAGGAAGAAAACTTTTGTTCATATCCCAATGTTGCTGATTTAGTGTTGCTTAGAAATGCTTTGAATTTGTTTCTTTTAATTGCTGTCCTCGTTATTAAAATTCGACTTAAATTTCGAATTTAAATTCACAGTAACTATTACTTTCATATCAATCATTTGTGTCTTTCTTCATTTTGGTTGGTGTGTTTATTAAACTGTATTTATATAGATGAAGACTCTATTGTGTAAGTATGGGCGTAGTCTTTTAACATTTTCAGCAACTTTCACCCGGGAATTCAGTAGATACAAAGAAGGTTCATTGTAACTTAATTTTTTTGCTATACATGAGACAAAATTGGTTGTTTCACAAAATTAATTAAATGAAAGAAAAAATGCGATTTTGCAGAATGCTTTAACCAATTGTGTTTACTAAATGAATACTATCACAACGATTCTCAAGCGAATAAAACTAAATATTTCGACTGTATCAAATTCCTTTGAAACATAAAGGAGAAGGAATATCTCCTTAACGTCGATTTCAAGCGTGAACATTTTTTTTTATTCTTCTAAATTTAGAAGAACTCCGATGGGTAAAGGCTCAGAGACAGAAAACTCCATAATTCTACGAAAAGAAAGAACTGAGTTAATGAAAATAAATTAATTAACATCGATTGAAACGAAACAACCTCTAGAAAATAAAAAGTAAATTAATAAATAAACAACAAAAGGGGCGAACAAAAATCTGAGAAAACTGTCGACTTCGGTGTTAAACCAATAATGACATTTGTTCTACTTCACTGTACGATGTGTTATTGGAGAAAAAAAGTGAAGGCGATTATCAGTAAGAAACAACGGTAGTAAATTAACTCTGGGATGGGTTGAAAACTCATTTTTTTATTTGTTCTTGCCCATTTTGTTCATATTTATGTTTCTTTCCTTACTAGAGGTTATTGGATGTGACCAGACATAATTATATGAAATTGTGAAAGCCTATTTTTTAACAGAGTTGGAGATGAGATTTCTTCTTCTTTTTATTGGGTAACATTTTTGCCTGCTCTTATTTCCGATTATGAAATGCATCCAGTGTAGTCCAGAGGTTGTAATACACTTGTTTGTACTCTTCCTGAACAAAATAGTAATAAAAATAACTTTTTCATTTTGGAAAATAGATTAATTATTAGAAATTGTAACATTTGCGAATTTTAAAATACATATTTTCAGGGTCTTGGAATTCTTTTTTGCGCTTTTTTCTCTTTTTAACACTAGAATGTCCATCGGTGTCAATTTGACACCGGAAACTGCTCAGTTTGTTCTAATTTCTGCATTTTTGCAGAGAATATGTAAATTTTTCTTTGGCTTTTAATTATTTTCTATGCTAATTACACAGTAAAAGTTTTGTGGCTCCAGGTTAATTAGGAGAAATTTTACAACTAAAAATACCTAGAACGTAAGCTGGTGTCATTAAGACACAAAGGCAATTTATCATCATAAATATCTGTCGTTCATCATTACTATTAATAAAACCAATTTTCCAAAGTACAATCGCACATTTATTTTACCTTGAATGCAGTGTTATTGGGTTCACAGTGGAAACGAATCTTATTTTTCTAAAATTGTCGTGTCTAAATGTTTCTTTACACAGCATTTGGTTATCTGCTAATAAGAAAAAAAATTTCATTCGATTGTCGAACCTTATGTAAAGCAAACACATTGAAACGAAGGCTCGTAGAAAAGGTCTAAGCCCTGATGAAATTGCTAAATTATTTCGAAAGATTTATGATAATGAATTAGCTGTAATTTAGATTCCGATGAAGACATAAGATTTAGTGAAAATGACTGCGAAGAATCTGAAGAAAACACAGATTTAATTGATTATATTCAGTAAATTCTGATATATACATATATATCGCTAGGGATAGCACAGATTAAATAGCACATGATAATAATGTTCCTGGCAGATTTGCGACTCGAAATGTTTTGCGACAAAGCAGTGAGTGGTCCAACAAGCTTCGCGAAGCATAATGTCAACGTCATTTTCTTATGATATATATAAAGGGCCATAAAATATGTTAATTACATGATTAATATTAAGACTAAACCCTACTGAACAGTATTCTTGCAGTTATTTAGTTAAAATAATTATTTTATGTACTTTATGTCGCGGTGTCAAAATGACACCGGTGGAAGTTTAAGGGTAATCGAAATTCTCTCTCCGGACTTGCTAGTGTCGTTCCCCTGCTTTCTGGATATTATTTACTTTTGTCATTAACACTAAATTAGAAGCATTTTAGAAACACTCCTTCACATTTTCTGCAGTAGTAAACTGTTTCATATGATTACTAATAATATAACAAACTTCATAGCATGTCTTTTTTACCACTGTGATATATCCACCCACAAAACACTTCGTTGCTGATGACAACATTATTCCAGAAAGCCTATTTATCACCTCTTGAAAGAGATCTTCGAGGAAAAGTGTCATTGCATGATTCCTGTTTATCGGTATTTTTTAAATACAGGACTTTCGTGTCAAATATCAGTTATTAATCCATGTTTTTTTTCACGACAAAATAATCTACCTCACAATCATCTTGAAATGATCTATTTTCTTTGAATATTTTTTGCATGAAAGATATGAAAGATATTTAAAAATTAGTTCCACCTATAAAATTGTCGCTACTCTACTGTTGTCTGTTTTAACTAACCGTAACCGTTGCAAATAGAAAAAGAATATCAATTTCTACCCCTACGACACCGACAGCAAAAAACAAAATTGATATACTTGATTTCTTAAAAGAGTTTCTCACCCAATTTTTAATACAATGTTCTTAAATAAGTGAATTTGAGCTATGGGCCAAGACACCGGGCAACTTAAAAAGGCTCGGTGGGCCGCAGGTTCAGTATGGCTGAACTAGCAGGTTTTGAAAGCCGGATCATACAAGGGATTTAAGGTATCCGACTACGTTCGGAACCGTGATTTTGCAAAAGCGCGTAAATGGATAATATTTATGATATTTAGTGTCACTTAGATAAGAATACATGTATACAATTGTTTTAAGGACATTATGGCTAAAATAATTATTTAAATACATTATTTTGGCAAAAAATTAACTTAGAATAACCTTTTTTCCAAATGTTCTCCTTTTGTAAAAAAATGCTTCTATTGTAAATATTTTGCCTGTATTCAGCTCAGATCTCTGTGCAGAGGCTCAACTAGAATTTTTGAAATGCATAACTCGGAAGTCGATTTATCCATGTTTTACGAAAACAGAAGGGAGAAATTTTAAGAAAATACGCCGATAATTATTTCAAATGGTTGTAACTCTGACAATAATGGGAATTTTTCAAAAATCACAGTTGAGCCTCTGTACAGAGGTCTGAGCTATATACAGGCAAAATATTAACACAATAGAAGCATTTTTTACAAAAGGAAAGCATTTGGGAGAAAAGGTTATTCTAAGTTAATTTTTTGCCAAAAAACCTTGTATTTAAATAATTTTTTGTCATAATTTCTTTAAAACAATTGTATACATGTATTCTAATCTAAGTGACACTAAATATCATGAAAATTATACATCTATGCGCTTTTTTAAAATCATGGTTCCGAACGTAGTCGGATACTTTAAAACACTTCCATATATTTGATATATAACTTCGCCGTTAAGGTTTCTTATTGCTCCTCAGGTTTAATTATAAAGTTCATTCCTATAGTGTTAAAGGTTGAATAAAGTTAGTGATTCTAATATCATGTCTGTGTTTCTTCCTCGAACCCTCTCACACCCGCGACCTTCGGGTCGCGACAAGTACGTATACAGCTCTTACGATAGAATATGAAAATTATTTCGATGTTCTCTAATTGACCAGATGGAACAATACGTCCTTATTAACGATCTAACCTTGAATAGGGAGACTCGGTGTTTTTATTTCAGTAGCCGAAATGTGACATGTTAACAAAAAAATGTAACATATTATTTTTGTGTTAAGTGTTGAGATGTTAATAATCATCAAGTTTTTGTATTGGACAGTGTTTCTATGCACACCAGGATAATAATATTCGAAATATTATATTTTTGATATTATTTTTCAAAATATAGAATCTCTAATAGCAAAGAGGTTAAGGTCGTATTGTAGATTTATCGTCAAAGTGTATTATTGAATTAAATATATTGTTATTGTATTGGGGGGGCGATGACAATAATGATTGAATACTGGGTTGCAAATATTGAAAGTTTGAGAAGCACTGCACTATAAACTTGATTAAAAACTGTTTCGATAGTAATCTATCCTATCTCATTCTTTCTAACTTGAAAGTCTGGACTTTGTGCTGTAGACTTAATTCACATGTTCACTTTCTTTTCTTCAGAGGATGCCTTCTAATAAAATAGTTTTTAAGGACAAAGATTCCCCAAGAGGATTTGTTAATGAGAAGGACGTGGATAGAGCCGTCACATATTTTCGAGTTAAACATATTTCACTGTGTACTATAAATATATATTTTTACATCCTAAATATTTTTTTTTTTTACTTTACGAGAAAAAATTACTTTAATACCAGTACTAATTTAAATATATATAAAAAAGTTATTTTTAAACTAAAAGCATTTAGATATTATTCCTGAAAACATTACATTAGGAAATGTGAACTTCTGTCCAGAGAATAAATAATACCAGAAATAGCATCTTGCGTTGAAAAAAAATATATATAAAGACAGAAAATATGAAAAAGAATTACTGTGCTCTAAGTTGTCCATTACTATTTCCATGAAAAAAAATTCCAATTTGAATAAGTCAGCAAATTAAAGATGAAGTATTGAAGTTTTTTTTATGAATAAATTTCTCATTTTATGATAAATATAAGTTAAGCAGTCAAATGAGATACGACATGCATTTACAGAATGATAAGGAATTATTATTTTTTTGATTTTTTTTCTAAAGTGTACAATTTAAAAAATTTTTCATCTGAAATCTGAATTATATTATACGTATTTTCTAAAAACATTTATTTTGGAAAACATTAAAAAAAAAAAAACTTCCAAAAGATAGCAGAATCTGGTGTCCATTATAATATCGAGCATGGATAGATTTTAATGACATGTATTTTGAAAATCTCACTTAGAAAAGAATTTAAAAAAACTCAGAGCAATGAATAATTAGCTCTCAGTTTGTGCAAATATTGAAAATACCTCCAAATTATTTTTATAGCATTCAATGCACTGCATTGGAATTCCTCGCTAAGAAATCTAATCACACTTTTTATATTTTTGTGCAGGAAAAATAACTAAAAAAAATATTTGAAGTGAAGTCTTAAAACTGTAATTCAAAAAAACAAAATTGAAAATTCTCATTTTACATTATCCCTTTTGAAAAAAAAAATGTATTTTCAATAGCAAAAATATCAAAATATTTGAATCGAGTTTCAACTTTTTGTAATAGATGTTTTTAAAAATAAAACTATAAAATTTCTTTATTTTTTTAAAATTTTTAAATCTTTTTCCTAAATTGTGGTTATGATTCATTTGTTGTAACATATCAGTAGTAATCAAAATTTTTCAACTCATGTAATCTTTAAGATTAGAAGACGTTTTCGTGGGGAACCTCATTCCTCAAATACACTTAATGTTACACACACACCCTTCAAATTTTAAAAATACAGAAAACAATTCCCCCTTCCCCCCTTTTCTAAAGTCCCATATCATTGGGAAGTTTTCTGAGCTTAGCGTTTAAGTCTCGGTTTTGTTTTAATGCATTTTTCCACTCTTAAACTGAATTGATTAAAAATAATTTTGTGTGAGCACGATCAACACTTTTCGGTGTGAAATCTTATTAATTTAAATTTTCCTTACCAAAATCAGTTCTTCTTGATTATGTTTTGAGCTTTTTGAGTTCTTATAACTTAATTACGATTGATTTCAAGGCCAATTTTTGTTCTTAGAAATAGATTTTATAACTTAGAAGCTTTATCATTAACTTTTCCGGTTGAGAAATTGTGATGGTCAAAAAGCATTCTGAGGTTTCTATCAGAAACAATGTTTCGAACAGATGGAATACTACTAAAAAAATGTATCTAAAAATCAGCCCTCAGCTGGTACTGCAGTTAGACTTCCAAATGTAAGTATTCTGAATTCAAGTATAATTTTATCTTTGAGAAATGAGCTTAAAAAATCCGACAACTTTCAGAATTATGATTTTGAAAAAGTGCATAAATGAAAATTTGTTTGATATATTTAGTACCTCCTAAGCCAGAATATACATATAAAATTGTTTTAAGAATATTCTACAATAAAAAAATATGTTTAAGAGCCATTTTTTTTTGTTGGAAAATGAGAAAAAATGACATATTTTCAAAATATTCTGCTTTAATGGAAAATGCTCTTATGGTAATAATAATTTTCCGATAGAGTGTAAATGGGAAATTAGACTATACCCGAGAATCTCAAAACAACTTCAGGATAATGAGATCTTAGATGTCAAAATAGATAATTTTTAACACAATTTTTTTCAAAAGCTTCTCTTGTATGTAACGGAATCTTGGACTCGATTTTTACCCACTTTAAAAGGTCAGATTAATTCGAAATTTTGCACACTTGCCAAGGATCGATGACAGTACATTAATTTCATAATTTTGTTCCATTGTTTTGAACAAGATAAAAAGGAATAATGATTTTCAGATTTGGGGACTAATTCATTATACCATTTCCAGATTTGTCGACTAATTCCATATACCAAGGCCAGATTTGACGACTAATTCTTTTTACCATTATACCGTTTCATGATTTGGCGACTAAAAGATTAAGTTACAACCCTAAAAGTGAAAACGTGCATCATCAATTTCTTACCATAATATAAACAATTGTTTAGTTTTTCTGAAAATGGAAGTAGAAAAACAGACTCGTGCATGTGAAAAAAAAAATAATTTATGTTCTAAGTGCTAAACTCTACATGCTTTATTGTAGATCGAACTAAAAAATGGAAAATAAATTATAATTGGAATAAATTAAAAAACGCGCTTTTATGTTTAATCGAACTAAAAAATAAAAAAATAATTCTTAATATAAAAATAAAATGATTCACGTGAAAATTAATGTCATTGGGTTAAAAGCGTGGTTTGCTTTTTACGACATTTTTACACTAACTCAGCATTTCGGAAACAATTGATATACGCTAATAACCCACGTCTTTACCACAATGACATTAATTTTCGCGTGAATCATTTTGTTTTTATATTAAGAATTATTTATTTATTTTTTAGTTCGATTAACCATAAAAGCGTGTTTTTTAGTTTTTTTAAACTATAATTTATTAAAATCTGTATATGGATTATTTGATGAGATTATTCTGACAAGATTTAACAATTTCCAACAAAATCATTTACTTATTGACCTGATTATGAAAAGAAAATAGTTTCAAGTATTTACCGCTGCTAACTATTAATTCCGAAATTTTTTTATAAGTTCAAGTAAGATTTTTTTTTAAGTACAGTTTCTACTTTTTGTTTGGAAAATGGCAGGCATTCCAATCAAAACAAATGTATGTAAATATTTACAAAAGCGGAATGTAACTTTTTCATTTTTTAAAACTAATATTGTAATATGGCATTAAAAGTGTTAAATTTTAATTAAAAAAATATCTCTCTTTGAAACGTTCGAAAAACACACGAACTGAAATAGAAACAAAATATAAAGAAAAAAAATGATTCCTCAGATTTTTGTTTCTTATAATTACTCCTTCCTTACCAATTATTTATTCCATTACAGTTTCATTAACCAAACATTAATGGCTTCATTAAATTTTAATTTTCCTTAGAAATCGTCTCTTAATAAAAAAGAAAGGTATTTTTAAATAGAAAGTATGATTTCATTCTCAAAATTAAAGTTTTGTTTTGTGTGCGTTTGAACAATTGGGAGGGGGAGGAGGGAATCTTTAATGAATTAAGATTTGAAATTGCTATTTTTTTTTAATGAACGCTAGGAGGCATTTACACTTATAAAAATGCAAAACACAGTTATTTAATAGAATTATATCTTTTCATCTTAAAATGTTGGTTTTCATTTTAATTAATGCTTACTGAAATTAATTTTGTAGTTGATTAAATGGTCTGTGTTTTTAACTCAAAATGAGAAATCCTGTTATGCCCATTTTACTCTGTATCTGAATTTTATGCATTATTCTCTTATTCTAAGTAAGGGAATTAATTTTTTATGATAAACAATTAATTATTTCAAATAAAAATTAGGAATTTTGCCTGTTTCTTTATCTTTATATATTTTTTTTATTTGAATTTTTTTCTTTTTTAAATGTATTTCTTTATTTTGTAACTTCATTGATTTGGTTTTGTAATTTTTCCATTGTTCTATTTTTATAAATTCTTTGTACTTTTCGTAAGTTATTTCACTGTCTTGGTTTTGTTACTTAATTGTTTCATTTTATAATGTACTTATTGACTTAGTAACTGAAATGTTTGGTTTTGTAATTTAATTGGTTTTGTACCATTTATTTTGTTATTTGCCATTTGTTTTTGAAGTGATAGCTTCTTTAGGCACATTTTGCTGAAGAGTGAGCTTGAATGATGAGTTTTAAAAAGCCCAGCATTGTTACGCTCGGGTCTGTAATGCTCAGAACAATGGATGGTAATTTTCCGTAATGATGTAAAGTCCTTCAAGACTTGTTATAAGTATGAGAAAACACATTCTTAACAATTGGTTTATGTTGCGTTATCAATAGCAACAAGTCTTGAAGGACTTTACATTGTTACGGAAAATTCCGATCCAAAATTCTTCCACGACCTAAGACAGGGGTGGCGAACCTTTATGGATCAACGTGCCATTTTTTCTGAAGAAATGTTTAATGAGGTGTAAACGTGCCGTCAAATAATTTTGACGTTATTATTGGGAAAATAATAAAACTAAATACTAACAAATGAAAACTCTATTTACTACGCAAAAATACATTTTGCATTGTATTGTTAAAAATGATAAGCTATACATGTAACTCTCTCAAAGTAAAGTAAAATTAGTGTAATTTCTGTTGTTGCAGATTAGATCAGTAGCGTAACAAAGCATATTAGGGCCCCCCTTGCAAAATCAGGTTTTGCCTTTAATATTTTATAAATTGGTTAAATACGTACTTGACGTCGGGCAAGCTTTGGGCCCCTTAGAATGCTATCCCACCCTCTGCTAAGTTGGGATCAATGGCGTAGCTAGTCCTGCATGGACCTGTATCAAAATACCTTTTGGTACCCTTTTTTAGGGTACCCTTAAGATTTTACAATGTTTTTCTCTTACACATTTTGGGGCCCGGTAGCTTGGGGGGCCTCGTATCATGGATACATCTGATACGGCTGTAGCTACATACCCTAGTGGGGGCGTACGTTACGCTATTGAAATCGATGACAAATAACTTTTATTTGAATTGTAAGACAAAACGAATGAGTGTGCTCCAAGCTGCCTCGCGCATAAACAGATTACTTGCGTTTGTTTGTTGTTCTTCATAGTGAACTTTATAATTTTTAGCCAAAATGCAAACTGTTTTGTTCGGTGATGTGCCCAAAATTTTGTGTCAAAATATTGGTTCGCCATCACTGGCCTAAGAGAATCTATATCTGTCAGAGATCTGCAAAATAAATTTAAAAGGTTATCACAAAAAAACAACAACAACAACAACAACCTTAAAACAATCACAGATATCTTCACATTCATTTCCACAGAGAAAGGAATATCAATATATTCTTTGAATTGTTAGGTTACGTGCTCATGCTTTGGATCTCGATGACAGTGTTATGCAACGTGTAACTATATTACTTTTAACAGAAATTGGATTAATAATGAAGAAAACATAGATGTTCCAAATTTTCACTGTATTGCTAAATTCCGAAGACACAAACACAGAGCTAGTGGAGTTTCTATATATAAAAATAAAGGAGATACGACAACTTCAGAAATGGATGTAGCATCAAATGCTACTGAATCATTTGGGTTTAATGAGTCATGTATCGGAGAAATTTATGCAGCGAAATGTAGAGCAGAAAATGGACAAATAATTCTAATGGATACTATTTATATTTCACCAAATCAAAGTGTAGAGAAAAAGATCGAATTCATTCATAAAAATTTTGTTGCCTACACTGTGAATCCGGATCAACTCTTCTGAACAAATTGCTTTTTATTTTAAGTGGGGATTTTAATGCAGATTTTTCAAAAGACGCATCAAAGTCTTTGCCTCGAGCTGACTACGTCAGAAAGGTGGCATTAGAAACAACAAACACAACAGTAGATTTTTAAAATCAAAATTCAATTTAATTATGTCAAATGATCCAAATGAAAGCACGACAAAGTACGGAACAATGCTTGACGGAAATTTGTTTTAGATATGTAAATAATTTTGAATCTAAAGAGTTTATAACCTATTTCAGCTACCATAAACCTATTGTTTCCTTCTTAGAATAAAAAAGTTAAAATAAAAAAGTTAGTTCTTGACATGGAGAGCCGTTGCCAAGGTTCAAGCTGGCCAGTCTCAAGTGGAGATGGCTCAATCGTTACAAGTGGCCCGAAAGTTTTCTCCCGGCTTTAGAATCAATTCCAAACAAGTGATACTGTCACCAGAAAGGTCAGCCAAGGTCGCTACAGGGCATCAACATCTGCACAGGATAGCTACTTGGTTTTCAGTGCAGGCCGACATTGGTAGACAACTGCTCCACAACTTGCTCATGTCCTTGCTGTTGTGTCTGGAAGAAGAATTTCCAAACAAACACTCTTCAACCATCTTGCAGAGACTGTTGCTTACGCCCAGCGTCCAAACTTTTGTGCCTCCTTTGACTGCATCCAACAAGAAAGACAGGATATTTATGGAGCTGAAAACATGAGTCGTGGATATCTTAAGTATGGGGTCATGTGTTTTTCAGTGATGAGTCGAAATTTTCCAGACAAAGTGATTCTCGTCGAGTCGTCATCTGGAGAGAAAGTGGATCTCGCTTTCATCCCTCCTATATAAAAATAGACAAATTTCGTAGCAAAGGAATCCTTGTGCGTGGTGGCATAGTGTTGGGCAGTCGTACACATCTGTACGTTTTCGATGCGAGTACTGTGAACACGGAGCTATATGAATGGGATCCTGAAATCCTATATGAGTTTTTTCTGGGTGCTATGAGCTTGGACGGCACTTTTTGGACGAAAATGAGTGACAACACAGAACTCTCATTGTTGATAAATTTCATTGGGGAGGGGATACTCTTCGTATGGATTGGACCTCGAGGTCTTCGGATCTAAATCCCATTGTACTAATTTGGGATGGTTTTGGAAAATCCATTTCTCAGCCTTGCCCCCTGCCATGACCCCCTAGAAGTCAAAAGTCATGCTTTTAGAAGAATGGGCTTTGTTGCCACAGACACTTATTGAAATTCTCATTAACAGTATGAAAGTACCTTATGAAGCTTGTATACCGGCGCACGGTGGTTACATTTCAAATTAAGCACACTTTAATTGAGGTAAATGCTGTATATCTGATTCTTGATTTCACACTTTTTGATATATCCTGTATCTCAATTCAAAGTTAAAATCTTTTATGTATGGTTATGTTGCTATATTCTTTCTCACACTGTAATACATCTCTGTGTCAAATTTCATTTCAACACAGCGAATGATTCATCAGTTTTCCTAGACTTCATGTTTGTGACCGTAATTTTGGACATGATTATAATAAAGTTTATCCGCAGTAAAGATACCCAGTCATGGGCACACCGTAGTTACGAATTGGGAAGTGAATCTGGATCTGTCACTCCGTTCAATACAGATAATTCTGTAACAAGTCATTACCAGTGGTAAATCTAAAACAGGCCACTCTGACTCCTCTATTAATTCAAAAGGGAGCTCCATTTTCTAACCTACCTGAAGCATTCGTTATATAAAGGCCGGAACGATGTGATTTTATATAGAAGGATTTATATATCCTGCAAAAACAAAGGGTAATATGGTTGTTATTTGAGATCTACTCATGCTCAACATGTATCTGCCCTTTCACTTTAGTAGAGCCCGCAAATACTTGGGATCCCCTACAATACGATGCATATTATATTTCTTTAGATCCATTTATCTATTGTATCCATGCAGGTCTTAGAAATTTCACATTCCCAGTAATTGGAAGTCAAAGTCATCGTAAATATCGCCTTGGAATCAAAACAAAAGACAATATTATCTGTTTCTCATTGCTTTATCTTGTCTAAGTCTAAATAAGTGGCTGTTATTTCGGGAAAAAAATATGTCCGAGTTCTATTACAACGCTAAAAGACAGTGTAAAGTCTGTAGATGAATCTGAACTCCAGAATCCTAAACCATATGCTATGCCGTGCTTCAAAAAGCTCCATCCATAGCATTTCTCAGATGCATCACTTCATATTTACTTTTGAATTAAGGGGTCTCAGGAGTGTTAAATTTCTTTAGAGGTCTAAAAATATAAACTATTTTCAAACAGGTGTAATTCTTTTAAATTAAATTAAGGGATTCGAATCTTTTACTCATTATTTATAAAGGAATGGGGCTTCAGAAAAGTATAAAATTTTTAAAATATAATCACAATTTTAAAAATTATAAACATATGAAAATAAGAAGCTTTTCCATAAGAAATATTTATTAAGTTTTCCGTCACGCACACTATATTCAAAAATAGTAGCTTTAATTACTAGCTATAAGTTGATTTATAAAGTTAAATGTATTCTTATTACACTGTAGCTATTTATATAAATAGAATAATAACTTACATATTTTAATAAATAACAAAAATACATTTTTTAAAAATATTTAAAAAATTGCAATATTTTACAAATATTTTGAAATACAAAAGATATATAAGACTAAAATTAGGTAGGCCTTAAAGAGTATGATGCATTTTATAATTTAAAGTTTTATACATCAGAGGCTACTATTTTAGAAAATTGCGAGCGCAACGCAAAAAATACTTAATATTTATTATAGAATTTTCATATACTTATGTGTGTGTGTGTGTGATTTTTAAAATTATTATTATATTTTAAACATGCATACTTTTCTGAAGCCCCATTCTTTTATAAATAATGTGTAAAAGATTCGAATTAGTTAATTTAAATTTAAAAGAATTATACCTGTTTGAAAATTGTTTATATTTTCAGACCTCTAGAGAAATTTAACACCCCGAGGTCTCTTAATCCATTTATTTTGGTAAGATTTGACAGAAAAAATATATTTGACATAATATGATACATAAAATAGTATCGGGAATTGAGATATTTAAACGAGAAAAAAAAAATAGGAAAAAAAAAAAAAAAAAAAAAAAATAATATAATAAAATAAATGTGTATCAACATTGTTTACATTTTAAGATGCTCGTGTTTCAGTCATCACAAATGACCCTACAATGTTCAAGCGCATGGATTTTTCGTATAATACATTACAAAATTGTAATAATATTTTCTTAAAATCCTGAGAAGAGGGAACAGTACCTTCTTTTTCAAGTTCCTGTTGATATTTCTCTTTGTTTTTCGTCTTGAATGGGGCGTTGTATATCAGAAATTTTTCAATCCTGAGTCAAATTGAACGAGGCATGTGAAGGTTACACTCAAACCGTCTTTACAGGTTCTGTTTCAAAAGTTCGTGACCTAGTTTTCCTACATATGTGTGCAAGGATCTGAGTGATTTTCATTCCCGTATAGCAGTGTTTCTCAAACTTTCAATATTCGCGACCCAATATTTAATCATCATTTTCATTGCGCCCTCCTCCATACAATAAAAATGCATTGAATTCAATACTACTATACTTTGACTCTAAAGCCACTATACGATTTTAACCTCTTCACCACCAGGATATATAAACGTCTTGCTCAGCGAGTGCGTAAATTGCCCCGGACGTATATATGTCTTTCCGAAGTACGATCTTTTCTGTGCACTGCTATTCATAAAATTATTCCGAAGGCTTTGGAATGCAATAAAAGGACCTTGACTGTATTTGCGCAGGATTTACTCTTATTTAAGAAGATTTTTGCATATTTATTTCTTTTCCCCTCTCCCCCCCAAAAAAAAAACATTAAAATACACGCCTCTACTTGGGAAACGGTGGCATTGGAGAGCGAATCGCGTAACTTTGAACCGGCAGTTAAGGAAATAATTTTAAACTGCACAAATTCTTAAGATAAGTGTTAATACAAGCCCATGGGGTCACTGGTAATTATCAAATTTGCTCTTAACTTAATATTGCTAAATTAATAATACAATACATTGTATAGTACTGATACATTTGTAAGTTTATTATATCAGTGTAAATGTGCATTGTATATCTTAATATATCAGAATCAATTTTGTTTGTTTTCTTTCAGTAAATTAATAATTTTTTAAATAATCTTTTGTCTTCGAATTTTTAATATGCTCGCACCTTCCTCATAGAGGTATTACGACCCCCAAGGGAGGCATGCCCCACAGATTGAGAAGCGCTGCCATATAGATATTTTAGGGAGCTTATTCTAGACAAATTGAGTATTAAATAAAATGCAGTCACTGGCTAGGCAGGTGGCATATCTCAGATGCATCTCAGCTACCAGGAAAAATAAATAAATAATCATATCATACAAAAGTTAAAAAATACTTTTGTTTCAAACTATTTTAGTATAAAACTAAAAAATACACTATTTTACAAAAAGAAATCAACTTTAACGAAATTGTATAAAGCCATAAAAATTGACATTGTTAGGCGAGCTGCATCTATCAGATTCAATGGCCCCTTCCGCCCGAAATAGGAAGAAATCGCCCTCATCCTTGGCACTGAATCCTAGAGCGAGTGACGAAAGGCAGATAGGAGAAGGGGGGGGGGGGGGGGCCCACCCCCCCGGGTGAATGCAGCAAATTTTTTTTTTTTTACTATGCATGAGAGACTCGCGTGCCTAACGGAGGGTTGGCCCTTCTTTGCATGATGATGTAAATTTCCATTATAACATTCAGAGAACAAGAAATTTTACTCAAAACAAGTGTACTGTGTAAATTGGTTGCTGCTGCCCACTTTTGTCACGACTATTGCGTAATAAAGAACGTAGCTCAGTGTTTCTCAAAGTGTGGGTCACGCCCTCCTAGGGGGCGCGAGCCTTTTGAAAAATTGAAAACAAAAGATTATTTAAAAAAATTATTAAATTACTGAAATTAAATGAACAAAATACATTCTGACATAATAAAACATAAAATATACCTTTACACTGATGTAATACACTTATTAAATACATTGCGCAGTACTGATGTATTTACAACTAATTTATAACAATACTAAGTTAAGAACAAGTTTAATAATAACCAGTGACCCCATGGGCTTATCATATATAAAACTATATGCAAAAATTAACACTAATCTTGATAATTTGTACGGTTTATAATTAATCCCTTAACTGCCGATTAAAAATTACGTAATTCGCTCAACAATACAATTCGCAACTACAACAACAACGTACGCAACGGTAAGTGGTATATTGGGGGGTGGGTGAAAAAAGGAATAAATAAGAATTTAATCTGAAATAAGTAAATCCTTCCCAAACACTCTGTCAAGGTTATTTTATTACATTCCAAAGCCTTCGAATAATTTTATGGATAACCACAGAAAAGATCGTACTTCGGAAAGGCGTATATGTATGCCCTGGCCAATTAACGCTCTAGCTGAGTGAAACGTTTTTATACGCCGGTGGCACTTAAGAGATTAAAGTCGTATTGTAGGTTTAGCGTCAAAGTATAGTTTTCTTGAAAGTAATGCATTGTTATTATATGGAAGGAGGGGGCTGCGAAGAAATTTGATTGAATATTGGGTCGCAAATATAGAAAGTTTGAGAAGCACTGACGTAGCTGGTAGAAAAAAAAAATCACATGTCACAATCATTATTGATTTGAACTTGCAATTCCACTGTTTGTGGTGTTTGGAAGAAACGTGCGATTTCTTGATAAACTTTTATAATTAATTTGATATTTTTTTATCTAATAAAAGCTTTAATGAGTGATAGAAGGATTATATTATTATTTTTTATTTTTGTTATTTTCTCTGCAATTTATATATCGAATACCCCAAACAATCTTCCCAGAACTATATGACAGAAATTTAGATCACGATGCAGTTGGTTCACTTCTAATGTACGCCGAAAATAATTTTTGCTATATATTTCATGTTATTGTTGTAGATAAATTTAGAAAGAAGAGAGGGACTTTGAAGATTACTTAAATCAGTAAGAAAGCAGTTGGCTATTAAAAGATGGACATGGTAGCGAAAATTCTGACGACGAGTACCACCATGCAGATGAAATTAGAATCATTATAATAATAATTGTTTTTAATTATCTAAAATAAAAATCATATAATCATACAGTGTACGGGCTACTTCTAATGTTTTTAAGGCGTGGCGGTCCACCCAGTGATGTAGGTATGGCCATTCTGTATTAAAACTACGTTTTCTTTCCTTATCACTTATTTTCGCGACTTTGAACCTCCTTTTCAAAAATGACAACATACTATTTTTACTACAGAAACACAAAACTGTCAAGTTGAATGCTTCTGAAAATATGAACAATTATTGTTACACCGTGGAGTGTGGACGTATTCTTCATGCAGTGAGGGAACATACGCGAAACCATGAATTTGAAAATGACGTATGTACTTAATTTGTTCGCTGCCGAGCCCGCTCCATTGCAGGATGTGGAGTGATGTCTCAAAAGCTAATTCCGTGCTATCGCTGGAAAAGCGGATCATCCACAATTATTCCCCCCTTCAGTTGGTGTTCGGAGAAAAATTCATTAATACGGTTGGCATCGCAGTGATCATTTTTTCTCCCTACAGCGACAGTGAACGAGTAAAGCGTCAGCGAACTCTTCCAATAAAGGCATATGTATCGTCTACACATTTATCGAATTATTTGCTTTAGTAAAAACAGTCACATCGATTGTGAAAAACAGATTCGCCAGTCTAGCTGGAGTCGGTGTTCCATAAATATGTTTCTTTAAATATGCGCGTCTTAGTAAAGGCGGTCACCCCAAAATATCTTAGTGGTCCACTAATTCATCGCGATGGACTTAATGTCCATTCCTGGTCTAACATGTTTGATGTATATTTCCATCTTAATGTTTTTGTTGTTTATAATTTTATTTTATGTTATGTATTTATACCAGGATTTTTTAAACAATTTTCCTTTAATATAGAGCAAAAATTATATCCCCTGATTTATTTCACACCAAATGAAAAAAAATCATCCAAAGAAGGATTAATCTCTCTATATAATTAGATGTTTGTATACGTGAAATTACATCACTGGAACACCGTTCAACCGATGACTATGAACATTGGCATGTATATGTATTTTTTTGTGGAGAAGGTTTCTATGCTGTCCTTTTTGTTGCTGATCCCCACCAGGTGGCGCTATAGTATATCAACTTCTACACCGTTCAATCAATCGCCAAGTTGCCAACGTGGTCGCCGAAAATTATGTCAACTTGGCTCAATCACCAACATTTTGCTCTGTTTCTAATGAATCGCCATTATAATGTGAGGAACGGCGTTGATGCGAATATTACAAATTTAACATAAAATGAATACAACAGAAAGTAGTATTAATGTATTACACATCGATATAAAAATTATTTACCCTCTTTTAACCGTTAATTACAGAAAATGTGTAGGAATGGGCTACTCTTTTGCTGAGCTGAGATCAGCTTAGGAAAGTGTTTTCAAAAATCGAATTATAAATATAAAATAAAATTCCTTTTTTTCAGGTATTAGATCTACAGACTTAAAATTTAACAGATATGCTTTTTTTGTTCAACTGAGATATACAAAAAGCTTTTTTTTTTTTTTAAATTTTCACTTCACTTAAGGTATCCGACTACGTTCGGAACCGTGATTTTAAAAAAGCGTATAAATGGATAATTTTCATGATATTTAGTGTCACTTAGATTAGAATACATGTATAAAATTGTCTTAAGGGCATTTTGACAAAAAAAATTATTCAAATACAATATTATAGCAAAAAAGTAACTTGGAATAACCAAAATGTTCTCCTTTTATAAAAATTGCTTCTAAAATAATTATATTTTGCTTCTCCAGAGAGTCTGAACTAGGATTTTTGAAAAATTTACATTATTTTCAGAGTTACCACCAATTGAAATAATTATCGGCGTTTTTTTCTTAAAATTTCTCCCCTCTGTTGTCGTAAAATATGGATAAACCCACTTCTAAGTTATATATTTTAAAAATTCTAGTTGAGCCTCTGTACAGAGGTCTGCGCTATATACAGACAAAATCTTGTAATAATGGAAGCATTTTTCGCAAAAGGAGAATATTTTGAAAATTGGTCCTTTTGTGTTCATTTTTTGTCAAAATATTGTACTTAAATAATTTTTTATTGTAATACTATTCTTAAAACAATTTTGTATACATTTTTAATCTAAGTGAGATTAAATATCATAAATATTATCCATTTATAGGCTTTTGCAAAATCGTGGTTCCGAACGTATCGGATAGCTTAAGATCTGAGGCAAGGTCCAATCTAATGTTAGACGCTAAGTTAACACAAGGAAGGTACAATATTTGGATCAACATTGTTCTTCCCCTGAAAAATCTGTAGTTATTGATTCAATACCTTGGTTATTACAATTTCCTCGAATTGAAAGAAAAAAGAATTGTTTTCTTTTCTTCAGTCTAATAGTATTTAACTTTAAATTATATAAATTGAAAAAAAAAAGCGAAAATAAATTACTTTTCAAATAATAAACAATTTATAATCAAAAGAATCATTTCAGGAGAAGTAATAATGAAAGGAAGAAATGAAATAAATAAATATCCAATTCAAAGATAAGAGTAAAAAATAAAAAATTATTTTTGATTTTCAATACGAAATTATTTATCTAAATTCCTTAGAATTTATTTTCCTTTATCTGACTTTTCAAGATTCTATTTTGTTTTAGCTTTCTTCTCCAACGTTTTCATAAATATAGGAAAGTTTTGATTTGTTTTTGTGTGTCTAGTTTCTGAAGCATATTTTTGAAACAATCAGTAAATAGTTTGAAGGGAAGGTTTTTAAACTGTATTTCTCTAAATTCACAGAAAACGTTTCTAATAATGCTGCTTTTATTTATATTATTGGATATAATATGATTGCGCTTTAGAAATTTATTTTTCGTATTAAAAATACAATCAAAATAGCTTAAAATGAAATTGAAGGAAGTGAAGTATTTTTACATGTTAAAGGATATTCCAAAAAAAATATCATTAAAGAAATTAAGTTTATTAGAGTTTCATTTTTATTTATACATATATATGTATATAGGCACGTATTTAATAAAAATCAATAAGACAAAATCATTCGCTAGAGCTTACAGAAATTTGATACAAAATTTTAAAATGTTTTGAAAAACAGAACATTTATCGAGTTTTTGGAAAATAAGCTGATATTTTTCTTTGCATTGTAATTTTAACATCAAATTGAGAACAGATTGTTCGATGTCGTCCATTTTGTTATTCATTTCAGCATTGGAATGTGCGTATAATATTCATGATGTTCCTCATTTTGGATGACGAGGGAGTAGGAGCTGCTTTTTACAATTCATTTTTTCATTGGCGGAATCTGCATAAATAAAATTATTTGAGCTTTGAACAAACTCCAAAATGTCTTTGTCTGCCTTAATTGAGCTGTACATGCATTGTGATCAACTACAGCAACGAATTTTTCCGATGATACACAGCCCAATTCGGCTGATTTTCTCGTACTTTGTCCATTCTCGAAAAGGAAATATTTTCGTGTAAAGCAATTTTCTTTTTGTGTTAAGAGGGAAAAAAGTAGGAAAATGCATAGTGATTCATTGGAGTCTCTATATTATTTCTAGGTAACTGATATTTCGTCTTAAGGTATCCGACTACGTTCAGAATCGTGATTTTGCAAAAGCGTACAAAAGCAAACTGTGGGGCGTGCCCCGTAGGGGGCGTGATTACTCTGTAAGTGGGGAGCGAGCATATTAAAAAGTCGCAAACAAAGGATTATTTTTTAAGAAAATATTAATTTACTTACAGTAAACAATCAAAATACACTCTGACAATAAAAAATAAAATACACATTTACACCGACATAATAAACTTATAAATGTATCAGTACTGCACAGTATATCTTATAATTAATTTAACAATAGTATAAAAACAAGTTTAATAATTACTATTGATCCCAAGTACATGTCATATATAAAATTATGTACAAAAATTAACACTTATTTTGATAATTTGTACGGTTTACATTTAATCCATTAACTGCTTATAGAAAGTTACTGGATTCGTTCCCTAATGCCACGATTTTCCACGTAAGAGCGCGTATGTCATGTATTGAGAGGGCGGGGAGAGAAAAAGAATAAATAAGCATATCTTCTGAAATAAGTAAATCTTTCGAAAAGACTATCAAGGTCCTTTTATTGTAGGTCATTTGTCTAAGTAAACGCAGTCAACTTGATTGTTAAAAGTCAGTTTTCTAGTCTAGCTGGCATAAGTGTTCCATAAATATGTTTCTTTTAGTGTATGTGTCTAAGGTCTTAGTAATGATGGTCATCCCAAAATGTATTGGCGGTCCACCGGTCGATCGCGATCGACTTAAAGCAATCCCTGTGTGTTCTTGAGACAGTTGATCAAAAACAGAAATCTGTAAATATTTTGGTATTGCTAACTCAACATTATCAATAATAATTAAAGAAAGCAGAACAAGTTACGAAAATGCTTTTTTAAACGCAGTAAGTTTGAGCCAGAGCTCTATGTAAATAAAATATACTTTAATAAACTTAATTTTGTTAAATATAAGTTTTTTTTAAATAACTTTTAAAGTATCCGACTACGTTCGGAACCGTGATTTTCCAAAAGCGTGTAAATGGATAATATTTATGATAATTAGTGTCACTTAGATTATAAAATGTATATAAAATTGTTTTAAGAATAGTATTACTATACAAAATTATATATTTAAGTACAATATTTTGACAAAAAATGAACATGGAATGACCCATTTTCAAAATATTCTCATTTTGTGGGAAATGCTTCTATTATAATAAAATTTTGCCTGTCTATAGCTCAAACCTCTGTACATAGGCTCAACTAGAATTTTTAAAATATATAACTTAGAAGTGGGTTTATCCATGCTTTACGACAACAGAGGGGAGAAATTTTAATAAAAAAACGCCGATAATTATTTCAATGGGTTGTAACTCTGAAAATAATGCGAATTTTTCAAAAATCACAGTTGAGCCTCTGTACAGAGATCTGAGCTATAGACAGGCAAAATATTATTATAATAGAAGCATTTTTCACAAAAGGAGAACATATTGAAAAAAGGTTATTCTAAGTTAATTTTTTTGGTGAAATATTGTATTTAAATAATTTTTTTTTGTCAAAATGTCCTTAACAAATTTTATACATGTATTCTAATCTAAGTGACACTAAATATTATAAAAATTATTCATTTATGCGCTTTTTTAAAATCACGGTTCCGAACGTAATCGGATACCTTAACACGAAAAGATATTTTAGTCCCCGCGTTCAATTTAAACAATTTTATGAAGACGAAGTTTCTTGCAAGGGAGTCAACAGCTCTAAAACTGTAACGTCTACCAAAATGTAAACTGCTCTCCTTGCTAAATCACAAAATGTATTACAAAGAGAGAAATATTAGGTAAAACTACCATAGATATTTTCCTAACTCTAAAGAGCTTTAAACCATTGTTATAAAATGCTGTCAAAATAAATAGCCAAGTCCATGCAATAAACTTCCGTATTAGAAATAACAAAGGGGTTTGTGTGAGAATAATCCATATGTATTCAGAAGACGCAATGAATCAATAAACGCTTCAACCGTTGGTTTGCCGAGTTCAAGATAGTTTGGCTCATCATCGCTATTTGTAGACTCAATGTAAATTAGTAGAAGCAAATCTCACAATTACAACCGGCATGGAGAGTGGATAAACAGTTTCCGATGTCTGTTGCTCGTTAGAGAATAGCAGCTTTGGGATAAAAGTGGTTACATTGAAACTAAATCAAGCAAACATGTTTATTATTTTGGTGGATGGAAAACATTCAGTGCTTTTATATGTAATGGAGAACAAAAGCTAAATATATATCTTCATATTGTTTTGTTTCTATAAGTGATGTGCGAAATAAATGCCGCATTTACTCGAATCTAAGCCGTACCCCTAGTTCTCTATACGATTTGAGATAAAATAAAAAATTGTGTAAACAATTGATATCTGTTACTTAAGAAATTAAAAAAAATAATGAGAACTAATAAGAAGTTAATAATTAATTTATATTTTTTAAAATTATTAAAAACTTTCAAATACGTACATGGACCTATAATTACTCTAACCATAAGTATCATGTATCGAACATGATTTGTCACTCCCGTCGTCACAGCTTGTGACGTCTCTCGCGTTCTTCTTCTAACATAACTCCTAAGTTTTTGACGGCCACGATTAATGGCAAAACTTTTCCAACCCAATACCAAGAAGGGAAACGGATCGAATATACAAATGAGATATACTTTAAAAGGATAGAAAGTTTGGTGAGATATAACGGCAAACCTAGAGATAACTTAGTGTGGAATAGTTCGGAACAAGTGTTAGACGTCCTACAGCTTTGGAAGAAGGATACGCTCATTACCTTAAATTATAATAAGGATTAAGAAAGCATGAGTCTTCTCATCTAAAATTAACATAATAGGAATTTCTTCAACCTAGGAAGGAAGGTGACTCTATAAAAGGTAATATTTTGTATAGGAAGTTAGATTAGACAGTTAAATTAATATAATTAAGATAAATGTTCTAGTTGCGCGATCTGACTTGAATATAGGGTTTAATTGTTGGCTTATTCTCACTTTAAGAAAGTTGTTATTTAGAATTAAGTAATTTAAGTTATTCTTAATAAAAGTTGTGTTAAGAATTACATAATGTCTCATAATTTAGATAATCCCACACCTCTAGCTTACGCGAATCACCCCAGACATAGTCATCACAGGATGGCTATGTCTCAAGCTAACTTCGGAATGGGTGCCGGAGTCGCCTTTTTCCAGCAAGGTCGTCTTAAATGCCATCCAATGCATTTGTTATGCAACATTTTTTAGAAAGAATGTTTAATAGAAGAATGTGAAAGAATTATTTAAGATTTTTTAGCAATTAAAAGCAAAAATTATATTTTGTTTATGCCATCGACGTATATTTGTTTCATCCGTGTGAAATTTTCAGGGATCACTGCTCTGTTTCCGTTCTTTTCTGCATCCAATCAAGATAAAGCCCAAAATTTCTTTTTTTTCTCTTGCACTTGCTAAACTTCGCTACTCCACTGGCAGCAGCACAATGGTTGAGAGTCACTGCTTTAAATTGTACCGAATTTTTATTCCGTCTTTCCTTCTGCACCTTGACAGAGCCGCATAAAACATCTTTCGCTGTTGCATATAAACTGACTCTGTCCCTGGGATTTAATAGAAATCATCACAAGTTCCAATCTTACAGGGAATTGCGTATATTTCAGTACGACTGACGTATCCAAGTCCCCTCGAGTGTCCAGCGTGATCCTTGGTATATATACAATTTCGCCTTACAAATTGCCTATTTGTAACCCTAATATTGAACAGGATTTCGCTGCATTTTTATTACTGTTCTTGTGAGATAAATAAATATATTATTACGCGTAGATCCAGGGTTCGAGGATTTTATTCCAATCAGTCACAAAGAAACAGACAGTTCTTTAAGGTATCTGACTACGTTCGGGACCATGATTTTGTAAAAGCGTATAAATGGATACTATTTATCATATTTAGTGTCATTTAGATTAGAAAATGCATATAAAATTGTTTTAAGAATAGTATTACAATAAAAAATTATTTAAGTACAATATTTTGACAAAAAATGAACATAGAATGAACCATTTTTAAAATATTCTCCTTTTGGGAAAAATGCTTCTATTATAAACATATTTTGCCTGTGTATAGCTCAAATCTCTGTACAGAGGCTCAACTAGAAATTTTTGAAATGTATACCTTAGAAGTGTGGGTTTATCCATGTTTTACTACAACAAAGGGGAGAAATTTTAAGAAAAAAACAACGATAATTATATATATATATATTTCAAATTGTTGTAACTCTGAAAATAATGTGAATTTTTCAAAACTCTCAGTTGAGCCTCTGTAGAGAGGTCTGAGCTATATACAGGCAAAATATTATTATAAAAGAAGTACTGTGACATCTCTCGCGTTCTTCTTCTAACATAATTCCTACGTTCTTTGACGGCCACGATTAATGGCAAAACTTTTCCAACCCAATTCCAAGAGGAAAAATGAAGCAACAATGCAAATAAGATAACCTTTAAAAGGATAGAAAGTTTAGTGAGAAGCAATGGCAATCTTAGAGGAAGCTTAGTGTGGAACAGTTGGAATTGTGTTTAGACGGCCTACTCAAGAATCAAGGAGACGCCCACCCTCGCTAAAACAAAGGGGAACGATTGCACACGAGCACATAAGTCTACCTGAAGGTATCAGGATCGTTAAATTTTCAACCAAGGTAGGAGGATTATATTCTGAACTATAGTTTAATATTGAAGCGAGATTAGGTAGATAATTAGTTATATTTTGATAAGTGACCTAGTTGTGCGATCTGACTTAGTTAAACGGCCGTACTTTGGTTTATTCTCACTTAAATTACTTATATAACGAACAAACTTATATTAAGTTAAATTCTTAATAAAAGTTGTATTAAGAGTTATAGAATGTCTCATCCTTCCGATAATTCCACACCTCTAACTTACGCGGAACCCCCACGACATAGCTATCGACAGATGGCTATGTCACAGTACCTTTCACAAAAGGAGAACATTTTGAAAAAAAGATTATTCTAAGTTAATTTCTAGCCGAAATATTGAATTTAAATCATTGTTTTTTGTCAAAATGTCCTTAAAACAATTTTATATATGTATTCTAATCTAAGTGACACTAAATATCAGGAAAATTATCCATTTATGAGCCTTTTTAAAATCACGGTTCCGAACGTAGTCGGATACCTTAAGAGCGATGAGAATCTATTGTCGAAAATTGAATCCTCTTGAAGTATAGGATTCAGCAGCAATACTCACAGAATAAATCTCAGTAGGTCTTCAGACCTTCAACAGCACTCAAGCAGAATTATCGGTGTCTAAAATACATGTGCATAAGAGATTATTCAGAAGCACAGCACGTCCAATTAAATAGCCTAGCTAATCGGTATTCACGATCAAGGCAAGTGTACTAATCTCTAATCAAAGCTATACTAACTAATTGCTAGTCAAAACCTGACTAACCTAGTTCGGCGAGCTTCTCCTTATTTATAACTCTAACGGACCTTTCTAGAAAATTTCACTTGCGTCACATATCGTGAAATTAGTGGAATTCTCCTCTAATTTCCAGAAGAATCCAGAGGGTCCCAAACTCGCTAAAAATGGTTTCTAAGTCACCAACTTGGTCGCAAAAATGATGCCAACTTGGCTCGATCGCCAAGATTTTGCCAAGTTCTCATTGAATCGCCATTATAACGTAAGGGAGGAAATTGCTTGGGAATATTACAATTTTAACGTAAAATAAATATAACAGAGTAATTTAAATGCATTACACATCCAAATACATATTATTTACACAATTTTACAAGAAATTCGCAACAGTATTTAATACATCATTACGCAAAACTCTTTTACACAGAGCGAGAGAAAAAATTATTGTCTAACAAGAAATACATAATTATACACATTGTGAGATGTAAATTTTTTGAAAAATATTAAAAAAAAAACTGAATGTGAAACACATAAAATTATTAATTTTTTCATATAAATTTGCAGAATTTATATCAAAAATACATTTTATGGAAAAGAATAATATTTATAAATATTTCTGTTTCAAAAGTACCTTTTGATATTAATGCTCATTTCTATATCATATCATACTTTATTACTTTCTTTCCATATTTGTACTTTTGCAAATATCTCTAAATATTTTCTTTCCTATGTAGCTATATTTTGTAATAAGAATAAAAAAAGGTTATCTAAAATAAATTTTATTTCATCTAAAATATAGCCCAATAGTTCGATGATAGCATAAAGATAAATTTAAAAGCATTCCGTTTTAAATTACTCCCTGTTCCATTAAAGTTTTCTTTCTTCCAATGTGTGTTTTCTAAAGATGTTTTGTTCCAAACTTTTTACGATGTTTTAATATTTTTCTTCTAGATTTGTGTAGACATTCTTATAGTTAATATTCCACCGCTGTGTTGCATTATTGATTCATGAAATTCGAGCATGTTTTTAGTAATTTAAAAGGTATTATTAAAATATTCTTGAAAATTCTTTATATTTCTGAAATAAAAGTTATTTCTTGTAACTTTACGAAATATCAGTGGATTTTGATTCACTGTTAAAAAGACTTAAAATTTTTTTACATGCGCAGCATTTAAAATGTAGAGAAAGATATTTATTAATTTCTTAGATATATATATATATATATATATATCTAAAAATTAAAATATAAATAGTTTACAATAAATATTTTCTGTATAACAAGTATTTTAGAAAATTATTATATTAAAGCATTTCGATGCACTGTAATCGTAAGGTTTTCGAGAACTTCAGTAATTCCATGAAGCATCGCTGTCAGACTTGCAAGATGATTTCTGATCTAATTTCAAACATTTTTTAGAGTACGAGTTTAACCATTTAATGAAATGTTTTCTGTACTAATAATGTGTTGCTGTTTCTTTTCTTTTTCTCTCCTTCTTTGTACCATAGCTAGCAACTATGGTGTTTACGATCCTTCACTCTTATGTGATTCCGAGTCGTATTTGTCACTCCTACACATCCTGAGAGTTTGTGGGTCTGGTAGCGAATCACCCGAAATACATCTACATGAATACGAAGTTGAATGTTTGCTGGTTAGAAGGGTCATGGCTACGTCAGGTCTACAAATTTCTTGCTCCAACAAGGGCAGAATCAATTGTGAACGAGTAAGTGCCAAGGTACTTGGAACTATTCCCCTGTGTCCTTGGATAATTTGTGGTAAAATTGTTTTTAATTTTTGCCTAATTGGGCGTTATTATTAAGATATCGTTAGCCTGATTATTATCGCTTTTGATAATGTTTGCTGTAAAATAAACACAAATGATTGCTATTTTTTTTTGAGGTAGCTCTATTAATTTAAAGCAATTTTTTTAAAAGAAAAATTAACCATTTCCATATTGTGGAAGCTGTGCTTACAGTATTCGCGTTATGTTTTTGCTTATTCATTCCGGGGAATAATGGATATGCCAGAAATATTACTGAGGGATCTTATAGTGAAATGAATATGAGGGTCTAGCGTTTAAATGTTGTCGAACAAAAGATTTGTCATTTTCACACTTTTAATCAATTATATTTTTGAAGGGTTAGGATTTTTTTCAATTTTAGTTAAGATTTCACATATTGTGCAGTCATTATGAAATGTGATAAATGTGGTAGATACACACAACACAATCGTTTCATAAAAATATAATAAACTAGACGGTCAAATTTTTAGAGTGGATTTTCTGGTCAGAATTTGCACTGCCCTAATAACCTTGCTAGGTTTAATTTTTTTTTAATGAATGGTAAAAAATTGTAATTTTTCATTATTTAAATAAATCCAAAACGTTTATCCATTTCGCAATAAATTGTTATTTTTTTAAAATTTTTAATATTTTATTGTATACTTTGTTTTTAAAATAATTTTCTCTCTTTCGACATATAGAAATTTATATTCTATTTTTTTTTAATCTGGTACTCTTACTTTTCAACAATGTTTTGCGACAGCAGCCATGCCGTATAATTATACGGCATGTAAAAAATCCCTAGACTGCTTGTTTTGCTTTTGTCTCTTGGCAAAACTAAATCCTAGCACAGGTTCGCATCGTCAGATCTCAGATGCCTCCCTTTAGGAGGGAAATTGGGCGTCAAAACTACCAGCGGCGATTAGTATCCGCCTATATGGTGCCGCACTAAAAAGAGATATCAGCTTCCGGGGAATGTACTAGGTCTGCAATGGAAAAACTCCAATCCGAAGAAATTAGAATTTTAAAAAAAGTATTACTCACTCTTGGCGCTATAAAAGTTGCGCCAGATAGGGTTTTACGGTTAGCATACTGATTTGTTCACAGAAGCACATGTGGCAGCGGTAGCCTAGTGGTCAAGTTAACGGTCTCATGGCGGGCGTATCATGAGTTCGAATCAAGTATCACTGAAGACACACCATGCAGGGGGGAGATGCACGTTAAATATGCCGAGAGCTCAAGTGTCCTTCCGTTGGTGTGGTGTGGTAGTTAGAAGAGAGGGTGCCAAATTAGGTGTCATACTTCTCACTAGAGGTTCGTCGCCAAAAGCCCTCGTGTAGCTGAACAGTGAGACATTAATATTCACTCACCTACGGAAGTAGATGAAATCCGAGCATGGAAGAAACTATATGTAGTTTTAATTGGACGAAAGTTATACAGGGTGTCCGGGCTGAAGGTATCTAAAAGTTATGGCTTATTATGGAACTACCCATCGGAATGTAATAAACTGTTCATCCATGGATTAGAAAACTCTCCGAAATTTTATGGGTCTATTTCGATCAGCCACACGTACGCGTATTATTCGGCAAACGCAGACGATAAACTTGTTACATTGACTTCATTAGTAAAGATATGGACGCCACAGCAAAAGGTGCTGTGCGTACTTTGGTTAACGGAATTTAAATCAGTCACGCGTGTACTGCGACGTATTCGAACAGAATGGAATGTCAATCATTCGACATCAAAATTGATCCACCAATGGGAAAGAACTCTAAAGGAGACGGAAACTTTGGTATCTTAAAATATCCTTAAGTTTTTGTGTGATAGAAGACTGTTGATCGTGCGCTTGATTCGTTTAATTGGAGTTCTGATGCAAGCCAGCAACGACATTCCATTTTGTTCGAACACATCGCTGTACACGCGTGACTGATATAAGTTCTGTTAACCTAAATATGCACTGCATCTTTTGCTGTGGCGTCCACATCTTTACTAATGAAATCAGTGTAACAAGTTTATCGGTAGCGATTGCCGAATAATGCGTGCACGTGCGGTCGATCCTACTAGACCCAAAAAATAGTTAGTTTAAACCAAATAATTAGTTTATAACATTACGATGGGTAGTTCCGTAATAATAAGGCATACTTTTTGGATACTTTAAGCCCAAACACCCTGTGCATAGCTGTAGGAGGGTCACTCTAAAATTTTTGAGATACTCTTAGGTTTTAAAACTATATATACAAAATTTTAGGATTGTTCAAATTAGTTTCCTCCAGCATCAATGTACTTTTGTGTACGAATTTTCGACTGATTAAAGGCCTGAAACCATTCATTTCTTGGAATTGATGGGAAAAAAAACCCGCAGTTATAGCAACATCAATGTCTTCTTCTGAATGAAGGCTACGTCCACGTAAGTTCTTTTTTAGATTAAAATAACCAAAAGTCGCACATAGCTAGATCCGGAGAATAAGGGGGATGCTGTATCACTTTAATTTGTTTTTGCTTAGGAAATTCAACTGTTAATTCGGCTTTATGGGAAGATGCACTGTCATGGTGAAGCATTAGTCCCCTAACATTAACTTCTTGGAGAACTTTTGGAAGACATTTAGTGGTACACCAGTTCGCTGTTAGTGTCTTCTATCCTTCCAACTTGATGGCTTTGATCAATCCCGTACTTCTGAAGAAAACGGCGTACATCACTTTTTTCATTGTTCGTTGGCTCTTCACCATTGTTGGCATGCGATTATCTTCAAAGACCCATACTTTGCTTTTTTGACGTGTTGGAACGTCATGAAACGGCATGTAAGTTTCATTATCCATTACAAATTTAGAAATGACGCGGTGACACCATAATTTGGCAATTTAAGGGATTTTTTACTGAGTCTGACACGATTCTGTTTTTGGTGTTCAATTAGATTATGGGGAACACAAAGGCAAATTCTTTCATACCTAATTCTTCATGAATTATTTTGTTTTTGGCTGTGGATCCAAAGTTAAAAAAGTTCCATATGTATCATTTGGCAGGTACAGCGATTATCATCCATTAACATTTTTCGTATGGTAGACACATTATCCGGGATTACTGCCAGCCATGGCCTTCCTGTATGTTCTTCATCCTAAAGAGAATTGTGACCACTGCAGAATTCTTTAAGCGATCTGAATACAGTAGCACGACATGGAGATTAATCACCAAATGCTAATAGCAGCCATTGAACGCATTTCTCAATTAATCAATCTTTAAAATCATAAAAAATCATAACACGATAATATTCTCGCGTCAACTCCATTTTCTCTTCTGTCTAATGTTTATTCTACGCTAAAAAACTTGAAGTAAGTCAGTAAAAAGTTTTCTCCGGTGTTAAAATACTTTGTATTTTCATACTAAACAGTTAATTTTATATTATAACTTCTTGTGTACGCGTATCTCAAATATTTCAGAGTTACCCTCGTATTCGTATTTGAGTGCATTCACTGTAGAATTGTTTATTTCACAAAAGTTTTGGAAGAACTGTGGTGCTTCCTGTCAATCTGGAAAGCTATAAACATTACAAATAGGAACGACACACACATCCACTCTTTAATAGAAAGAATCCAAATTCCGGAAGTGCTTAATGCGTATTTGGTTCTCTGAATCTATCTGCCTTCTTAGGGATTCAAAATATGCAAATGTGTGGCATTAAGTTCTACAGAAATCTAGAGCGTAATGAAACAAATTATTCTCGGTTCCGAGTGTAAAGCTATCTCTCCCCAGGAGGATTGCGAAATGCGAACCCACTCGAGGGGCATGCTTTGGTTACTCTTGAGGATTATCGGATGCAAATGAGTGAATCATTTAAATATGTAATGATTAGTGTGCTTAGCGAATTGTTTGCAATGGGTAATTATATCTGAGGTAAGTGAGATTTTCAAAGAGACATTGGAAGAGAGTTTCGAGGTTCATTGGTTTTAATGACGTTATTAAGGATCTTTTGAATATTTGAAGGGATGCTGGAGTCCCACAAAATGAGTTTTGGAAGAATAATTAAAATAGGCTTGAAGTAAAGAGTATGAGCTCAATTATAGAATAAAGTTACCATTTAGTAATGATAATTCGGGGAAATAAAGAGCGAAGGGATCAAAGAAGTATTCGATTTTGTTCTTGGGATAAAATCTTTCTATCACAAATCAAATTTATCTTGACTTTGAATATAGCAGCAAAATTTAAAATATTTGTTATTTAAGGTATTCGACTACGTACGGAACCCTGTTTTTGCAAAAGCATACAAATGGTTAATATTTATGATATTTACTGTCACTTAGATTATAAAACGTATATAAAATTGTTTTAAGAATATTATTACAATGAAAAATTATTTAAGTACAATATTTTGACAAAAAATTAAAATAGAATGACCAGTTTTCAAAATGTACTCTTTTTATGAAAAATGCTTCTATTATAATAATATTTTGCCTATATATACCACAGACCTCTGTACACAGGCTGAACTAGAATTTTTGAAAATATATTACTTAGAAGGGGATTTATCCATATTTTACTACAACAAAGGGAGAAATTTTAATAAAAATATATATATATATATTTCAATTAGTGGTAACTCTGAAAATAATGTGAATTTTTCAAAAGTCCTAGTTCAGACTCTTATGAGAAGCCTTTATTTTATATAAGCAAAGTATTATTATCATAGAAGTATTTTTTATAAAAGGAGAACGTTTTTAAAAAAGGATATTCTAAGTTCATTTTTTGCTTAAATATTGTATTTAAATAATTTTTTTGTCATAATGTCCTTAAAACAATTTTATACATGTACTCTAATCTGAGTGACACTAAATATCATGGAAATTATTTTTTTATGCGCTTCTTTAAAATCACGGTTCCGAACGTAGTCGGATACCTTAAACATGTCACGCTCAGTTAGAAAATGAAATGTTATACAGTGTATATATATTTTAGTGTTTATAATGCACCAATATTGTAATTAGTTCGAGTGTTTTTGCATTTTCCGTAATATCTTTAGTGATTCTTACAAAATTTATAATTTTTGGTTATATATGCATATTTGTGTTTTATTTATTAGGTAATATGCATTAAACCGAGAGCAGTCGCGTGGGACACAGAGTCACCCCAAGCTCACGAAATCTTTAATTCTCTGAAAACTGTTTGTTTGTTACCAATTATATCTTGTCGGTATCTTTCTATAAGACAGTCTTCATAAAAACTAAAATGAATTAGCCACATATCTCCCTTTTATTTGAGAGTGGCAAATGGTATCTTATGATCTTAAGGTGACTGAGTTCTACTTCCCCGCATGAACTGTTTGTTGAACTCTTTAAGTTTTACCCCTGTAAACGACTTATTAATTTATATTGCTGTGTGGTACGACTCATTGTGGTTTATAAATGTAAATGAGCGGAATATATAGTTAAAAAAATGAAATGAGCGTCTGTGACTTTTATTGGAGGATTTTGAAACAGATCAAGCAAAGGGAAGAATCTGCTGAAATAATGGGTATCAATAATGAAAGAAAAACCAAATTTGAGAAAAGCGATGAACATGAAACGTTTGAATTGAAAAGAAATTTTTCAAATTTTCTATCTTAAGAACTCCTTCAAGAAAGATATGAAGCCACAGATGTGTACTACAAGATACAATGCACCCTGTAAAAAAGACATATGTAACAAAGAGTTCAACATGCAATTTTTCGATCATTAAAGGATCATAAAACTACAATAGCGTGAACAAAGCACGAGAGTTTTGCTGGAGAATATCATTCTTGTAATGTTATCGAGAAGTGTCTGTGATGTGTGTCTTTCATTAAAGTCACGCACATTTAAAATATTTTAGATTATTCAGATTGAATTTCTTTCTCAAATAATCAAAGAAAGACTGAAAAGTCCTTTAAAGTAGGTAAGTACCGTAAAATCCGGCGTATAACACGCACTTTGAACACAAAAAATAAGATCGAAACTTAAGGGTGCGCGTTATACGCCGGGTATAAAAACGATAGCTTTAAAAAATAACAAATCAGATGAGCATAAAAAAAATTACTTATACATGTATCGATATACTGTTTATTTAAAAGAAACGACTTGCCCTATGAACTAAAACAGTTTTTGGTGTTAATTATTGTTCAATGATTAAAATATATTAAAAATGAAATAAATTTACATCCATTTCAGAAGGTAAAAATATTGAACATCTTTATTTCGCTTACTCCGTTATTATATTTTTATTTCCCTAACTGGTTCTACAGTTCTAAGGCAACACATTAAATCCATCATTTATATATTTTTTTCATTGCCAGATACAACAGGATAAAAGACTAATAATCTGAAATGAAAAATTTTGACGTAAATTATTTCTCTGGCAAATAGAACTAAAAACACTACTTCCAACAAAATTCTCGTTGAAAGACTAATAACATACCCAAGCTCATCTGTCTTCCTTCATCTATAAACTCCTGTTACTACAAGTTGCAGTTCTAGAAGTATACTATTTTTTCAAAGTCTGGGATAATACCTCGAATAAATGACTAAAACATAAAAGCAATGTATACAAATATTTCAGATTTTTTCGTAAAAAGGGGGTACGCGTTATACGGCGAATATACATAAAAATTAAAAAAATCAGCTTGAAAGTATAGGTGCGCGTGATACGCCGGATTTTACGGTATACGTTTTATTAGTTAAATTATTCACTGTGGAATTACAATTTTTATGTGCAATAAAATTAATTATTAAAAAAAAGGGATTGGGGTGACTCTGTCAACCCACGCAACTTTTAACTTTAATGTAGAGTGTACAATTTCTCCCGGGTTTAAATCAGTATAATGCTGTGTAATTAAGTAAACAGCAATATTTAATATATCTCGGAAGTATTGATATCTTGCTGTGGTACTCCTTGCGTTTTTTTGACGAATGAAGACAAATACGAGTACTTCATTATTAATTTTTTGCGAAAGACTTAATTATTTTAAATAAGTAGCAAACTTTGGTTTTGAAACATATGTTTTAGAACTGCTTAGAGATTATTAGCAACATAAATGATTCATGTGTATATATTTAAGATTTAATTAATCTTTATTCCTGATTGGAAAAACAAAAGGTTTGTTCTGGCAACATTGATCTATTTTCTAGAATTTGCCCTTTTTATCATTTTGGGTTCTATACCCGGTGCCACTGAAGACCTGCCATGTAGAGGGGCTGATTCACGTCAAATATGTTGCTCAAAGTCGTCACGGCATAGTGGGGAAGTTTGGAGGGTACGATACCACACATCAGATTGTGACATCTCTCGCGTTCTTCTAACATAACTCCTACGTTCTTTAACGGCCACGATTAATGGCAAAACTTTTCCAACCCAATTCCAAGAGGAAAAATGAAGCAACAATGCAAATAGGATATCCTTTAAAAGGATAGAAAGTTTAGTGAGAAAGAATGGCAATCTTAGAGAAAGCTTAGTGTGGAGCAGTTCGGAACAAGTGTTTAGACGGCCTACTCAAACAAGGAGACGCCCACCCTCGATAATAATTACAAAGAGGACGGATTGCAAGCGAGTCTACCTGCAAGTATCAGAATCGTCGAGTCTTCAACCAAGGTAGGAAAATTATATTCCGAAAGCTAGTATAATATAGAAAGCGAGATTAGGCAGATAATTAAGTATATTTTGATAAGTGACTTAGTTGTGCGATCTGACTTAAATAATCGGCATACTTTGGTTTATTCTCACATAAAATAAGTTTGTTCATTATATATATATATAAGTAAAATTTAAGTTAAATTCTTAATAAAAGTTGTATTAAGAATTATAGAATGTCTCATCCTTCCGATAATCCCACACCTCTAACTTACGCGGACCCACCACGTCATAGCTATCGACAGATGACTATGTCACAAGATGTCCTCCTCGTCACATGACTCGCTCAAGTTTATGAGATCAGTCACCAAAATTCTTAGTGTTGCTTTGTAGTGCGCCGTTAATATAGACTCACTATTAACCTGAAGACTTTGCGCTGCCATTTATATTTAATTGTCATTTGAAAAATTTTGCAAAACTAAGTTTTTATATCAAGGGGCTGTATTTTTCAATTCCTACTATTAACTCACACTCTCTATATATTTATTTATTTATTTATCTTGGTAGAATTTTCAATCGTTAATAAAATACATTTTAAAACGCTCAATTGAGCTGAAATTTTATATACATGATTATTTTGGATGAAATTACAATAATTTAATTATAATTAATAAAAATTAATTGATTAAAACTAATTATTTAAACAATTACAAATACACTGCCACGTTGGCGACTTGTGTCAAAACTTGAAAAGGTTTTTTTCTCACGTCTTAAAGCATTCAGTTGAGCTGAAATTTTATATACACAATTGTTTTGGATGACAATACGATACTTTAATGATATTTAATAAAAATTAATTACCACTTAATATAAATATGTATATGCATATAACAAAATCACAACATTAATTGTAACTATTTAATAAAAAGCAGCTAAAATAAAATTTTTCCTTGTTGATCTAACTAGGAATTGACTTATAAATAATTTTTTTTTATATTACTTGTTTTTTGTTTAATTACTTCACTCGAATAAAGTATGAAACATAAGTTTTTCATAAGTATTATTTTTATTCAAAATAAATTCATTATTGGTGAAAGCATGTGTGAGTTTTAACAAACTCTTTTCAGTTTTGTTTCATTTTATCTGACAAATTTATATAGGTCACTAAAATAATACTTTCATTGGTGACTAAAAATTCCTGTGCATTTTAAATATCAGAAGGAACTTATGAAAGAGTAATTAAAACAAATGGAACCACAATAAAGTAAAAGAAGAATGAATGAGCATTATTTAGAGAAACATTTCATAATTTTTTTTTTTTTTTTTTATGAACGTGGCCTATAACTTTCAAATTTGTAATGAAATAAACTTTGAGACACTATTAAGCACTTAAAACGCAAACAAAATCAATAGTTTTTCTGTTTAAGTAACAAATAGAATAAATCATGTAGAAATGAAATTATTATTTTGAATGTGTATAAATATTTGGTACTTGCGTGCAGCCATGGCAAATTTCAAGATAACTCGCCAAACTGGCAACCTTGATTTCGCACGTGTCGTAGGCACTAATTTGGCAAACCTGTGCTTCGTTTCATATTTTTCTATTTGCCGTCTTTCTAAGTCTAACCATTCGTTGATCAAACTTGAATACTAATATGCAAATCCGGAATTTAATTAAATGATGAAATTGATAATACATATTTTTTAGTGCATTATTTTTCAGTAAAACAATATAATGTAAAATTATCAAAAGTAAAAAAAAAATACTGTCATGAAGATCCAGGGTTCGAGGATTTTATGCAAATAAGTCGCAGAGAACAAAGCAGTTCTTCAGGAACGATGGAAATTTATTGTTGAAAAACAATCCTTGAAATACGGGATACTCAGCGAAATTCGCATAATAAATCTCAGAAGGTCTTTATACCTTCAACAGCCCTCAGACACAACTATCAGTGTCTAAAATACACGTATGTAAATAATTATTCACAAGAACTGCTCGTACTACTCAACAGCCGGAGTTATCACTAATCGCTGGTCGACTATTCAACGGTGAAGGCAAGATTATTAAGCCCTAGTCAAAAGAATACTTATAAGACTCTCGGATCTTTCGAGGAAGATCCGCTTGCGTCGTAGGTGCTGAAATTAGTGAATTTCTTCCCTAATTTCCAGAAGAATCCATAGGGTCCCGAACTCGCCAAAAATGATCGCTAAAAATGATGCCAACTTGGCTCTATCACCGAGATTTCACCAAGTGTCCATTGAATCACCATTAAAATGTAAGGAACGGGGTTGCTTGCGAATATTACAATTTTAACATAAAGTAAATACCACATAGGGTACAGAAAATTGGTAACAACTTAAAACAAATTTTATTAATTTTCTTTTTCTTTTATTGATTATTTATTTATGATTATTTCTCGTATATTACTTTTCGAATATGTGTTCCTTACTTTCGTCAGGGAATTCCGTTTTTATAGTTCGTGCGGTTTTATTCAATGCCGCCATTATAGCTGCGATAGCCAGTAAGTACCGCCAAGGTCGCCAATAGGGTTGCGGTCGTACGTAAATACTAAATATGGTAGATTACACGAAATCATATTGTACGTTGACGAAAAGAAACTATTGAAATGGAACAGTTTATAATAAAAGAAATAAAATATTTTTAAAAACTTAATAAGATTTCAAAAGAAAAAAAAAGGAAAATTTTGTCGATTTTAACAGAGTTAATTGAATGCAAAAAAGGTTTAAGCCTTTTTTTATATATTAACTATTCAAATAAAATAGAAAAGAAAAAAATGTTTTGAGAGTATTAGAGATAATTTATTTTATTTAATAAATGAGTTTCTTCTCTTTGAAAATTATGATAAATTCTTTTTTAATCCAATTAGTCTTCTATTTGATTTCCCATTTTTTTTTCTTTCGATGGTTTTTCAGTTATAAATAAGAAATTATCGAATTTCATTAGAAGTACTTTTCAAAATGTTTTCATTCAAAAACTGCCATTTTTTCTTCTTGACAAAAAGTATTTTGCCTTTCAAAAATATCTGAAATATATTGAAGATAATTACACAGGAAAGAAGACAAAAACGACATACTGCTTTTAAAAACGTGTTCTGTGCTACATAATAAGAAGGTAGTTCGCTGCCTGATATAAAAAGACTTAATTATTTGCTGTTTCGGTACTCTTTAACATATTAATTGGATAGATTTTAGTAATTATAGAATTCAGCGAGACATAATGTGTTAGATAAAAATGTATGTAATTATTTTACGATCTGTGATTCACGGAAGTTTCAAAGAATGTTTTGCAGTAAAAAATAATAATATCCCTTTTACATAACTTGAGACAAAATTCCCAGTATTTTATTGAATCAACACTGAATACCTTAGAAAAACTCTTTCGGAGGTCTGTGATGGATTCAATCAGTGCCGTTTTTAACCTACCCGCCTCCCTACGCACTTCAAATTGTTAGGACTTCTACTACCACTATTTCCAGAACACCTCCCTCCCAAAGTTTTTACCTTGCTAATTTTGGTTTGGGAGGATTTTGAACACCTTAACCCTCTCCCACCCTGCACTTCCCTTTTATCCTTTGTTTACACTCTTTGTTCCTTTATCCACCACATATGGACCCACCGTACACTGGACTGGCAACGGGCAGACGTATGGAAATGATAGTGGCATGGTTTGGACACTCTTGTTCATTTCTTACCTTACCACATCATGGACCACCCACCGACTCTCATGTAAATTAGTACAATAAACAAATGAAATCATTTGCAATTACGGTAGAGAGTATACAACATTCTATGGGCAATTTTCAACTTGTTTATTATCATCTTTTCCACCGCTTATCGCTTTATTATATTTTACTTACTTACTTTTAGACATCTTTATTCTTTGTTAATTGTCATCGTACTTGTGTAACACAGGTTTTCTTCAAGCTTTGATCATTCCAAAATCATTAATGGCATCACTGTTACTGTTGCGAAATGCGAAACTCCCATCTGTATTTCCGTTTTGCTCAAGCCCGCACAGAATGAAATGAAGTGAAATGATGTCATGTTTTTTCTCTCTGTTAACTGTTTTGCTGTTCGCGCGTTATGTGTTCTTTCGTTTTGTCGCGTAGTCATTATGTAACTAACGTATATAAGTTTAATATTAAAAATAGATGAGTGTATGTCAAGATTAGGACTTTTCATTTGATTTATTGTGATTTATTATGCCTCCCCCGAACGAAAAAAGAAGATAAAAAGATCTCGGATTTTTTTAAAGAAGGTAAGTACAATTTACTTACCTCAAATGAATACCTTTATTCAGGTATAATAATATTGCCTAGGGACACAATAGTTACCACTTTCTATTGTAATATCATTTCGAGTGCTTAGCAACCTCTAACTGTTAAGCTTTTCTTTTTTCATAGTAGATCTCCTTTCAGGTCTACTTTCTTAAGGACAGGAATGCTTCTCTCGTGACTAGTTGAGTGGTATGTTCACTGTAATTTTAATTTCTTCTACTTTTTCACCCTCCAATCCTTAGCGCCTCCAAATCTTTTGCACTCTAGGCACTTGCCTAGCGTGCCTAAGCGGAAAAACGACCCTGGATTCAATAATTGTACATTTACGTCTAATTAAAAGTTATGGATAAATTTGTTTTGGCAACGGAATTATTCAGTAATGGTTATGAAGAAATACCTTTAACCATTTAACTGTGATTGATGAGCATACACTCGTCATGGAGAAGCTGTAGAATTTTGTGTCATGGCGTCACTCGTCTTGCAAAAAGAATACTGACTACTGACTATTTAAATGGTATTTTTTGAGAAACACAAACGATATCTTTAATTTCAAGATGTTTAGAATATTTTGAGGCCAGTCCAGAGTAAAACACACAAATACGAGGGTGGTCTGAGAAGTTTCCGACCTAAGAAAGATAAAATACATTTTTCCTGAATTTTAATTTTTTTAATTTTCAACATAGTCTCCTTGTAACTCTACACACTTCTCCCAGCGATGCTCCCATCTCTGTAACCAGTCCAAATAGTACTCGGCGTTTTTCTCTGTAAAATAATTGTTCATGAAAGTGATTGTCTCTTCATTTGACGAAAATCTCTGTCCTAGCGCAATTTTTAGATGAGAGAACAAAAAGAAGTCGCTTGAGGGCTAGATCTGGTGCGCAAAACAGATGGTCAAGCAGTTAAAACCGTAATTCGTGGATTTTCGCCATGGCAACCACTGATGTGTGAGACGGTGCGTTGTCTTGGTGAAACAGGGCTATATTTTTCTGCAAATGTGGCCATTTTTCCACAAGTTCTGCCTTCAGCTTGTTAAGTAATGATGCACAGTATGATCCTGTAAAGTTTTTTCCTTTTTGAAGATAATGGATTTTAATCCATTATCTCATTGTTAAGATCCATGACTATCCCAAAAAACAGTTGTCATCCCTTTCCCAGCAGAAAAAACAGTTTTTGCTTTATTTGGAACAGGTTCCCCCTTTGCAGTCCACTGTTTGAACTGTAATCTCGTTTCGGGCGTATAATGGTGTATCCAAATTTTATTTACAGCAATTAATCGGCACCAAAACTCGGATTTATTGTGTCTAAACTGTGCCGACAGAGCATTGGAAATGTTCATTGGAACATGATTTTGGTCTAACGTTAGCAAACGGGGCACCAAACGCGTGGTCAGCTTTCTCAGGCCTAATGTTGACTTAATATGTGACAAACACGTTCTTTGGACATTTTCATAACCTCTGCTACCTCTCTCACTTTAATTCGGTGGTCATCAAGCTCCATTTGGGGAACTTTGGCGATGTTTTCGTCGGTAGTTGAAATATTTAGACGTCCCGAATGTTCATCGTCTCTCAAGCTTTTACGGCCCCGTTTAAATTCAGCTGCCCAAAATTTCATTGTGGAAAATGATTGTGCAGAGTCCCCAAACACGGAATCCAAGTCATCTTTGATTTTCGTAGGCGTATTACCTTTCAAAAACAAATATTTGATGACAGCTCGATACTCGATTTTGGCCATTTTCACAAAAACACTCGCATCAACTCACTTAAACGACTGTTATATAACAACTTTGCGTCCAAAATGGCTGAAACTTTGGTGAGTAACTGTCAAGAGAGGAACAACGAAATTCACTAGCTTTTATTGACAAGTCCTGCCACCTTCACGTCGAGGCTGGAAATATTCCGACCACCCTCGTAAAAAATATGAAAAACTTAAGCTGAACTCATGCGTTCCCGTATGCACTGGCTGAAACAGCGTACAAATTTACATAACGAATTTATTTAAGTAGGATCATAATGTCATTTAAATATTACCTTGTTGTTGTTGTTACTTACGCCACTCCTGAGTGACAGTAACATCAAATCAAGGTCTGCGAAATTCATCGTGACGAAGGGATTGAATTTTAAGCCTGTGGTTTGCAATAGCTGTGAGCACTATGCAGGTGACAGTACGTTTTTGCCCAGTTCCACCCCAATTTTGAGAGAGAACACTTTGGCCTTCCAGGGGCCTCTCACCTTGTGACATAGCCATCTGTCGATAGCTATGACGTGGTGGGTCCGCGTAAGTTAGAGGTGTGGGATTATCGGAAGGATGAGACATTTTATAATTCTTAATACAACTTTTATTAAGAATTTAACTTAAATTACTTATATAATGAACAAATTTATATTTGGTGAGAATAAACCAAAATATGCCGATTATTTAAGTCAGATCGCGCAACTAGATCACTTATCAAAATATACTTAATTATCTATCTAATCTCGCTTTCTATATTATCCTAGCTTTCGGAATATAATCTTCCTACCTTGGTTGAAGACTCGACGATTCTGATACTGGCAGGTAGACTTGTATGCTCGCTTGCAATCCTTCCTCCTTGTAGTTATTAACGAGGGTTGGCGTTTCCTTGATTCTAGAATAGGCCGTCTAAACACTTGTTCCGAACTGCTCCACACTAAGCTTTCTCTAAGATTGCCATTATTTCTCACTAAACTTTCTATCCTTTTAAAGGATATCTTATTTGCATTGTTGCTTTGTTTTTCCTCTTGGAATTGGGTTGGAAAAGTTTTGCCATTAATCGTGGCTGTCAAAGAACTTAGGAGTTATGTTAGAAGAAGAACGCGAGAGATGTCACAACCTCTCTTCCCTTTCCACCAACCTCATGAGAAGGCACTATACATTTACAAGCCTCCATACCTCCTCCGGAATTTGAACCCAGGCCCTGCGACACAACAGTCAGCGTCACTAACCACCATACCGGATTGGAAACTAGATATAAGCCTAAAAAGGGCGGGAAAGTTGTTTTATAATAGGGGTTCTTCCAGAATGGTCAACCTTCGGTTAAATGCGTGATGTCGACCAGGCAGTGAACTTTTTATAGCTTTCGGCTCGAAATAACTTGTTATCGAGTGATGCAAATGTCAATTTCTTGATGTTAGAACCATGTGCAGACAGAGAAATGACCCAATGCCGTGCTGCCTAAGAAACAGATATTTTACTGGGGGAGAGGAAGAAAAGGAGGCTTTCTAGTAAGCGGACTGCAATCAACCCTACAACTCCTACTCCAGAAATTCCTTAGATTAAAGACAAGTGGAAACTATTGTTACGTTGATCGGGGTACAAGAATTTTATGCAGATCAGTCACAAAGAAAAAGACAGCACCTTAAGAGTGATGAGAGTTTATTGTCGCGAAAATCTAATCCTTGAAGTACAGGATTCAGCAGCAAATTTTGCTGAATAAATCTCACAGAAGGTTTTCACACCTTCAACAACACTTAGGCACAATTAGTAGTGTCTAAAATACACGTATGTAAAAGATTGTTCAGAAGCACAGCCAAGCTAATCAGTTACCACGGTCAAAGCAAGTTTACCAATCCTAGTCAAAACAACACTGACTCGTTTCGGCAAGCATCTCTATGTTTTAGCCCAGCGGATCCTTTGAGAAAAATCCGCTTGCACCATAGATCGTGAAATTAGTGTATTTCTCCAACAATTTCCATAAATAATCCATAAGGTCCCGAACTCACCAACATGGTCACCAAGTCGACAAAATGGTTGCCAAAGTCACCAACTTGGTCATATAAAATGATGCCAACTTGGCTCTATCACTAAGATCTCGCCAAGTTCCCATTGAATCACCATTACAACGTAAAGGACAGCGTTGCTTGAGAATATTACAATTTTAACATAAAATACATATAAATGCTTTACACATCCAAAAACCAATTATTTATACTATTTTGCACAAAATTCATAACAAATATGCTGTCGGTAAAGGAGGAAATAAATCAGTATTTGTTTAGGTCTCGCAGTCCGGGAATTTTGAAAGTTACTAAAATTCGTAGATATTTATAAAAATTTACAGTCGGAAGAACCATCTGCCTCATGAACCCTAAATTACTTTATAGCCTCTTACATAGACAAGAGCTGGGATGGGCATTAAGTTGATCGCGATCGACCGGTGGACCACCAACACTCTTTAGGTCGCCCACCTTTACTAGAACCTAAGACACGCATACTAAAAGAAACATTTATGGAACATCTATACCTACCAGACTAGAGAATCGGCTTATTACATTCGATGTAACTGTGATCACTTAAGAAAATGATTCGGTAAATGTGTTGATGACATATGTACTTTCATTGGAAGCGCACGATGACACTTAACACATTCACTGACACTGTAAGGAAAAAAAGCGATTACTGCGAAGCCAGCCAGTTAATGAATATTTTCCACAAGTAGACTGAAGAGGAAAATAAATGTTGATGACCAGGTATTCTCGTGACAGCTCGGAATTGGCTATTGAAGCATCATCTCACACCCACGCTTCCACAGGATTGACCTTTCGTATTGATGATATGTCCTACGAAAGCATGGGATTCGGCCTTAGATTCATCGGTTCAAGTATGTTCTCTGTTCGTTGCATTGAATACGTTCACGCTCCACGGTCTAGTGCAGTGCTTCTCAAACTTTCAATAATTACGACCCAATATTAACTCATAATTTTCATCGCGCCCCCCTCCATACAATAACTATGTATTGAATTCAATAATATTATACTTTAAATCTAAAACTACAGTACGACTTTAAACTCTTAAGTTCCACCGGCGTATATAAACGTCTCGCTCAGCCAGTGTGTCAATTATCGCAGACGTATATATACGTCTTTCAGAACGTATATATACGTCTTTTCTGTGTGCACTGCTATCCATTAAATTATTCCGAAGGCTTTGGAATGCAATAAAAAGAACTTGACATTGTCTGCGAACAATTTACCTATTTCAGAGGATTTGCTTATTTATTCCTTTCCTGTTCCCCACCTCAAACGGTGGTATTTCGGAGCGAATAGCGTAATTTTTAATCATCTTTTTTTAAGGGATTAATTATAAACCGTATAAATTATCGAGATAAGTGTTAATTTTTTTGTTTTTAATTTTATATATGACAATCCTATGGGGACACAAGTAATTATTAAATTTGTTCTTAACTTAGTACTGTTAAATTAATTATGAAATTCATTGCGAAGTACTTACACATTTACACTGATAGAATGCACATATAAATATATATATATATTTTATTTGTTTGCTTTCAGTAAATTAATAATTTGTTTTTTAAAAATAGTTTTTTGTTTTCGACTTTTCAATATGCTCGCGCCTCCCTTGTAAGATTATCAAGCTCCCTTAAGGAGGCACGCCTCACAGTTTAAGAAACACTGGTCTAATGGTAATCTGACAAATTTTGAAAGACAGGTGTTGTGTCGAAAAAAAATATTAGGAACATGCAGTTTTAATACAGAATGGACACACCTACGACACTGGTTGGACCGCAACACCTTAAAAGTAGCCCGAATCCTGGAATAGTCCGTCCACCCCAGCATTAGAGTATACAGGAATTTACCGCAGCCACGCTGTCTTAAATTTAAAATTAAACATTCATTGCTGGGTCCTTCCATTATTTTCTTAAGTATGGGCCTTAAACATGCTTAACATTCTGACAGGAACATCCGTCTCTCAGACGGAGATGATTTGCTTTGATGCCTGTAGATGCTGTGGTGTGATTTTTGGGGCGGGCTGCCTTGACGTCTTCAGTTGGACTCTACCCAGTGAGAGGATCACGTGGTGGTACATGGCGACTTTTTTCAACTCACGACACGTGCGATTTTTCTTATCTATCACCGTGAATCACACGGATATTCCTATAGTTTCTTCGTGTTTTGTTTTATTATTTTTAATTACTTTTCCATGAATATAAATAATTTCTAATTAGTTTTTATCAAAAAATACTAGTCACACTTCTAGTGATAAAAAATATATTGTCGAGCTTGATTTAATACCACACATCTTATATGAGCCAAACTCAGTTTCATGAGCGATATGGACATTTAAAACAGTCCTCAAGGTAATAAAATTTTTAAAAAAATTTACGCACCCTTCTGTCAGACCAATGTTTCTCAGTGTGGCAAAAAAATTGATCTTCCGGCCAGAAAGTTAAATTCACTGAAAAACTTTTCAATAGATTTCAAATTTTTTCCCCTTCAAATGAGCGTAGATTTAATTTTATCTTTTTTTCTAGAAATCTTTTTAGCAGCGAGTAAAGAACGCTGAATATTTCCAAAAATTTCTAGTTTAGGCAATTGCAAATTTGAAATGTAGCTATCACACACACACACAAAAAGGGGTAAATACAATTGTTCTCAGTATTTTTTCTTAACGTAAATTTGGATCTTTCTAAATAAATATATTTAGGAGGAAACAGATTAAATTTAGAGCTAAACATGATTTATAAGGAAATAAATTATTTACGTTATTGCGGCGTGATTTTCATACTTAAAATTGAAAAAAATGACTTCTTAAAGTTAGCTTAAAGATTTATCTGTTATAAAACGTTATTTTTCCCTTTCAACAACACATTATATCTAAAACATCAAAAGGCTACCTGAGTAACTACAAAGGAAATAGGATAAAAAAAATTAGCGTAATCCAATAACAATTTGTACTGTTTTCGAAGAATTCTTTGCTATTTATTGTTTCAAGGAATGGGAATGCTGGACGAGGCAATACAAATCTTAAAACATTCTACTTTCTTTCCATTAAGAGTTTATATAAAAATCTTATTTATTTATATTATACACAAAAAAAACCCTTTGGTTTTTTAAAAATTAAAAAAAAAAAAAAAAACCTTTTTTAAGTAAAACAAATGAACTTATTTTGACTTAAATAATAATCTATTTGTTTATAAAGCATTTTTAACATTTAATTCAATTCGTTTCTTTCACAATTTATCTTTATATTTCATTAAAGAATAATTTACTGTTTGTGCTTGCATTCAAAAGCCTCTTTTATGTATAAAAAAAATATAACTTAAAAAGCTAAGCTTTTGCATTAGTACATATCATCGTCGAAAGGATTTTTTTTTTAACTCACTGATTTTTAATGCCAGTCGTTCTTTTATTTTAACATGCATGCCTTGTCTATTTTTTTCTATTAAAAATATGCAGATTGAATTTTTAATGCTGGAATGTATAAATAAACTGTAAAATTTCTTCAATTTTTCAAAAGGGCTGATATTTGTCTCAAAGCAACACTGACAGGTAGTCAAATCTAATCCATATCTGACGGCGTTCACATGCACGCACGGACATATACACACATACACGCACGCACATAAGCACACACATACACTCACGTACATATACAGGGTGTGTTCTAAAAATAATATGACTCCTTTTATTTTAAAAAAAAATATTCACAAAAATAGTACAAACAATTACAATTTTCCAAAGTAGCACTCTTCCGTATCTATACAGCGCTGAAAACGAGTTTTCTAATTTTTGAATGCCTCCAGGAACGCCTGGAAGGGAATGCTGTTTAGTTTACTCGTCACGGCCTGTTCAACCACCTCTACCGATCTGTGATGCTTCCCTTTCAGCATAGATATTATTCTTGGAAAAAGAAAAAAGTCTGGCGGGGCCAAGTCGGGCCTGTAAGGGGGATGAGAGAGCGTTGCTACATTGTGCAGGGCAAGACACTCTACTACGCGGAACGCTGTGTGGCTTGGTGTGTTGCCATGGTGCAGCCGCCAATTGTTAAGGATAGCTGGGCGTACACGAACAATGCATTTTCACAGTTTTGTGAGGATTTCCACTTAAAAAATAACATTCACTGTTCGTCCGGGTGGTACGAAATCTTTATGGATGATTCCATGTGCGATCAAAGAAGCAAGCAATGACTTTTGCCACTCTTTCTCTACCTTCTCGGAACAGCTTGTGTATTAAAAAAAACACCCGATTTACCCATAGAAGCATTACAGTCTTTAATCATGTCGCAAGTCTCTTTTCCGGTCTTACCAAGCTTTACACAAAATTTGACAGCGTATCTCTGATCCAGAAAATGCTTTATGATTCTCCGTAACGAGGCGTTTCGACAGGGGTTCACAGTAAAAGCCACCTGCTTTTTTCAACAGCCGAAAGCCGACTGCTGATCTTTTCCATCATTCCTAATATTCCCCTCCACCGATCGTACGTGCGCTTAATGCCTCTCGACCGGCCCTTTCACTCAGAAGGAAAATGAGTCCTATTACTTTCAGAACAGACCTTGTACACATGCACGCACACACGTACATATACATATGTACAAACACACAGGTACATATACACATGTACAAACACACATGCACACAGGTACATATACACATGTACACGCACACAGGTACATATACATATGTGCACAGACACACGTACATATACACTGTACACACGTATATATCACACGTACATATACACGTGTACACACATACATATACACATGTACAAACACACATGTGCACACACACGTACATATACATATGTGCACACACACACGCGTACATACACACACACGCGTACATATACACATGTACACACACACGTACATATATATACACATGTACAAACACACACGTACATATATATACACATGTACACACGCACATATACACGCATACACACGCACATATACACACGTACATATATTCACGTATATATACATACGTACATATACACATGTATGCACACGCATGTACATACGAAAATGAATGAATCACACAGTACATTTATGCTTCAGTATATTGAACCTCACATTTTATACTTTTACATCATATACATATCTTGATTATTATTTAATGGTCCAATATATAACATACAATACATGTTCCTACTACAGTTCTTTTTTAAACTCGTGAAAATATTTCTGTTGTAAAATTCATTTTATTTTTAAATTTTACAAATGTTTTAAATATGCTCGTTTCGGGTAATCTTTCAATTATTTTATGTAATCTTTCATAAGCAGAAATATATTTTTATCGAGTTATCATATACAAAATATCTTGCTCTCCGTAAAATCGTTTACATTTTTTAAATACACAGGATAGTTTCGAATATCGAAAAGCATATATTAATCAGAAATGCAATTAAGTGTAGAATTATTGTAATGCAAAATAAGTATTGAAAAAAGATATTCATTTTAATGCAATTTTTCCGCCCTGCAAAAAATGCATTTTGGAAAACCACTACAACGCATTAAAGGAGAAAGGATTCTAAATAAATGGACATGGGTATTTTGTGTCATCAATATTGTCATACAAAATTCGCAGTTCTTATCTTGTATACTAGCTGAAAATATTTTGCATTTAAAGTGAAATGTGCTAACAGATAATATGATTAAGCAAAAAATGCCATTTATTCACATTTTTTTTTTATTATTTGAATGTCAGTAAAATAATATATTTTCTTTAAAAAGAACTTAGAAGATAATATCCAAATCTTCTAGCACGTACTTCAATGGGAAATATATCTCTTTTTAAAATATGTTTCTATCATATTTAAGCTGTTTTGAAAGAAAATGTACTTGAACAGCGCGAAAAAGAACCTAATAGTTAAATCAGTTTGGAATCAGTTCAGAAAGACAATTGGGAATATTTTCTTGAGTTTTTTTTTTAAAAAATTCTTTTATTGTCTAGAATAAACATCGAGGGATTCAAAATGTTTTTCCTTTTTGAAAGATTTCGAAGTGAAACTGCCAAAGAAATTAAATTACCATAGCAGCTACAGTTTAGCGTGTATTTATATCAACTATTTTATTTCATCGGTTATAACAGATAAAAAAAAGCAGTATCATTCTTCTTCGTTGAACTATTTTGTTTCTGAATGTCTTTTTTTTCTTTTTTTCTGAAGAGCATGTTTCAGGAAACACTTTTGAAATTCACGTGCAATTTATTTATTTTTTGAAATATAAGCTAGTTTTTTTCCCAATGGGGCTGTATTTTAGCAACTTAGTCTTTGAAGACGCTGCAAGTTCCTAAATGTGAGAGCCGTTTCATGGTCGCTCCATCTAGTGGTGGCCTCACTACCAAATTTGCACACTTGAATTAATTTAATTCAAACTTTTTACTGATTATTATTTTACATATTTTAATTTTGCCGAGAGTACTAGGGCCAAATCTTTTCTACCAAATCCCAAGGAATCTTTTGCATGCCTGATAATCCTATGAAATGCTTGCCTACGATTTTCATATCAAAACAATCTATAGACTCCAACCGGGGTCGAGCCCGCAATCTTAAGCTTACGAATCGGGGACGGTAGCTCTAAGCCACCCAACCCGACAAAACTGTAAGCTGGTAATGGGTTATATCTGCGTCTTTAACTAATCTTCTATAGAAATTCTTTTAAACTGCTGTATTATTATAAAATTGGTTTTTGTGATGGAACCATGATTTATGCAAATGTGAGGTGCTACTTAAAGTCAAGCGGTGAGAGAGGTAGTCGATCGTCGTCAGGCTGATGTTGAAGTTAGTGTTCGAGTTATAATAACTGAAGCCATCGGAGTTTGAGTATGGAGATATCCAGACGAAGAAAGATCACCAATGCGGCGTTATTAACCGTCATAGATAAGTGATCTAATTAATTATTGTCGATATAAAGGTAGTAATTAACCCGGAAGAAGTCACACACTCGATACTAATCTTAGTGGCCACGTGAGGTGATCGAGTCACCCCAATATTTTTTTTATTGTTATTTACGTTGTGCACGATAAAAATCGTAATTCCAATGAACAATTTAACTACGAGAAAGTATACGTACCTACTTTTAAGGACTTTTCAATCTCTCTTTGATAATTTGAGAAAAAAATATCAATCAAACTGAACTAAAATGTTTCTAATGTGCGCATTTTAATAAAAGACAAATAACAGATACTTTTCTCTGGCATTATAGGAATGATAATTGCAGGAAAAACTGTCGCATTTTGTTCAAGTTATTGTAGTTTTATTGTCGTTGGATGATCAACAAATAACATTTTGAGTATTTTCTTGCATGTGTCTTTGACAGAGTGCAGTATGTCTAGTGGTGCCCTTCTTGCTGTTTCATATCTTTTCTGACGGAGTTCTATAGGTGGCATTTGAAAATCTTCCTTTCGATTCAAACGTTTCACATGTTCATCGCTTTTCCTAAATTTACATTCTCTATTATGATTTATATCTATTTATATCTATTATCCTACATCTATTATTTCATCATACATATCTATTATTTCATCTTTCCTTGCTTGATCAATTTCATTTTTTGAAGTTGCAATTCCATCAGATATCCAATTATTTTTAAAGGTATCCCACTACCCTAATCTCCTGATTTTTTTGAAAAATTGACAAATTTTTTCTTATGATTTTATTTTATATAGGCCATCTTATTATCATAATAAAAGTACCAAGTTTTTTATTTTCCATTCACTAGAATAAAAAACACAGGTGTTTTAGTAAAAGGAGATGCCACATAATTTTACCCAAGATGTCAAACTTTAAAACGCGTTTTACTTGAAATGTGTTTTTTTCGAAAAGCTGAAACGGGGACGGCGATTGCTCAAAAAATTTTGAAAATAATTTAATAAAATGTTTTGTGTATGTTCTGTATAACAGTGGAAGTGTTTTGACCTTCAAATTTATCAATCACTGTTTTATTACAAAATTTACAGCCCTTTGTGTGAATATAATCGCTGTTTTTTTAATCAATTTCATATAATCACTAAGATAAAGTGCTCTAGTTTTTGTAAAAACTAAAATATCTCTTATCCTGAAGGTCATTTCAAACATGAACAGCAAAGTAACACAGCAAAATTGAAAAATTGAGAATTTGTTCATAAAAGTTTTGTACAGAGCGGGCCCCGTTTATATAATTTTTTGTACATTATCACCAGTTTTTTCCCATTTTAATAATAATAATTTTTGTTCCGTTTTCAATTTTAGGATTTTTTTCCTTAAAACACACTAAATAAATCTAAAAAATCAGAAAAATCCCCATATCTCCATTTTTTAAAAAAAAAAGTTGTCGCAAGTAGTCGGATACCTTAATAATCTGTTTTTTTTTTTGTTTTTTTTGCATTTATAAACCATAATGAGTTGTACAACACACAACAATCAAAACCACTGTCGTTCACAGAGGAGAATGTAGCCTGTTCATACAAAATATTTTGGAGCAAAAGTGGTCACTAGGGGAATTCAGTCAACTCAAGCACCTTAAGGTTATAGAAAACGTTTGCTACCTACAAATAAAGAGAGGGAGATATGTTATCCGTGCTTTGTATCTACCGTTGTGTAACATTAAATACAGAGGCCAAGATCGTTTTCTTCGTTTTCTGTGGTCTTGACAGACTTTTGAAGATAGACTAATTTATTCACTTTTTTTATGGACAATATGGATATTATGACAAATCGTCGATTACGATACCTCTAATTTCTTTGCTTAAGTTTGTGACATAGCCATCTGTCGATAGCTATGACGTGTTGGATTCGCGTAAGTTAGAGGTGTGGGATTATCTGAAGGATGAGACATTTTATAATTCTTAATACAACTTTTATTAAGAATAACTTAAATTACTTATCTATAATGAACAACTTATTTTAAGAGAGAATAAACCACAAACTAAGCCGAATATTTAAGTCAGATTGCACAACTAGATCACTTATCCTAAGTATAATTAATTATCTGCCTAATCTAGCTTTCTATATAATATTATCGTTTAGAGAGTAACCTTCCTACCTTGGTTGAAGACTCATCTATTCTGCTACTTGTAGATAGATGTACTCGTGTACAATTACTCTTCCTTATAAATATTATTATCGAAGGTGGACGTTTCCTTCTTCCTTGTGAGTAGGCCGTCTAAACACTTGTTCCGAATTGTTCCGCACTAAGCTTTCTCTAAGATTGCCATCCCTCTCACCAAACTTTCTATCCTTTTAAAGTATATCTTATTTGCATTGTTGCTTTGTTTCTCTTCTTGGTATTGGGTTGGAAAAGTTTTGCCATTAATCGTGGCCGTCAAAGAACGTAGGAGTTATGTTAGAAGAAGAACGCGAGAGATGTCACAAGTTCTTTGAGGCAGAGAATTTTCTACAGCGATATGTCTTTTGAGCTTCATTTTATTTTTCTCAAAGAACCTCTTTTTGTTCACATTTTTTTTTCTGGAGTTTTGATTGTCAGCCAAATTTAGATAGTGAGTTTAGATAGTAATCCATTAGCAAAATCTCTTCTTTGATTTTTAAATACTTTATTTGCAACAGAATCTGAGCAAACATCTTTTATTAGCTGTAAAATTTCGTTTCGAATTTGAGGATCTAATTTCGGAGCCGTAATTTACTCCCATTGACAAAAATGGTTTAAATGGTAATTTAAATGTTTCATTTTTAAAATGTAACTGGCAGCAAAGTGATAAAAATTTGCCATTCATAGTTATATGCTTTTAAAATTGGTTACATTTTAAATCAAGCGACAGAGAAAATTAGAAGAAATAATTTTTGATTGGCTCTAAAGTGCAGGAAAATATGTTCCTAGCAAAAATGCATATATTTAAGGATATTATACCAAAAACAATATTTTCAATTGTTATACATATGCTGCAATAAAGTTTGTAACCCCTTCCATTATATGAAATGGTAAAAAAATGTATTGAATTAAAACTGTTTTTCAAAATGAGCTCGAATCATTTTTCTGCAGCACATTTTTACGCGAATGCTCTTCTAAAAGTCATGATGAGCATTCACTATTCTACGAATAGAATAGTTTTTTTTTTGTCCTTCTTAGATAAATATAAGTGCCTTCATTATTTTTCAGAGGAAGTTCCTCTCAAATTGTTCCTTTATCTTTCCAGAAGTAACGTCGAAATATTGAAATGCAAGGTACGTGTTTCATTTTTATCTTGTAATATTTTAGATTGGATCTCGTACAAATTGGACTTGGGAAAAAATTTTTTTCCACATTTTTACTCTTCTCTCACATTTTAAAATAGTTGGAACTTGATCGTTTTAAAGGGATGAAGTTTTTCAAATAGATTTGATTTTTTTTAAAGCTGTTAAAATAAATAAAACTTTTGTGAAATCTAAAAAAAAAAAAAAAAAAAAAAAATCAATCTTTAAGCAACTGAAATAATTTTTTTATTGTGAAACAAATAAAAAAAATGCCGAATGGGCATATTTTAATGAATGAGGTTTACCTTTCCATCGTAGTCAGTAATCATTTAAATTGGAACTCTTGGGCAATTTAGCGTCACGTAAAAACGTTCACATTTCTACTCTTCTGTAATTCGGGGATGAGCAACTTGTTTTGGCTCAAAAAACACATTGTGGGAGCGAATAACACGGGAGGGCCCCACGTTTATAAACTGATTGCATTCATTATAAAAAATAAAAAATATAACTTAAATAAAGCCTGCTGGGTGGCGTGGTTGGTTTGTCGCTGGCTTTCTGCACCTAAGGTTGCGAGTTCGACCCAAATTTGTAGCGTGACTGCCACTAGAAGGCATTGTCTGCAAAGGCTAAGTTGATAAAATGCCGCCCCATTGGAAAAAGAAAATATCTGTAGAAGCTGAAAATTCTCACCTTAGCATAGTTTGAGAATTCGGCGAATTGGACAGCAGCTGAGATGCCACCGTCCCTTGACCATGGTTCCCATTTACGAGGTTTCACCACCATCAACCCTTGAGTGTTGTTTCCATAATAATTCAATGGTTCATAGTTGCAATGCCCTATAAATATGAAATGTCAATCGATTAGTTACATTTAATGAGCGGCTTGGAATAAATACCCTTAGCTGTATTTTTCGAGCAATGAGTAGACTTCGCTTTTTGAAATATTTAATATGTAATTAAAAATTAGTTTCCATTTTGTAAGTGCTTTAAAATGGGCCACAATGCGGCCTTTAATTTTATAGAAGTTGAGGATATAACAAAAAGAATTGCCTCTCAGTTATGAGTGAAAACTCATGTTTTCTTATGAGGTTAGTAAGTGCGAACCAACCTGCCTTCTGGGACAAGCCTTTCTTACAATGGATGATTATCAAAAACAAGTTGCAGCATCATTTAAATATGCAATTGTTAGTACGTTTAGTGAATTATTTAGAATTCATAAATATATATCTCGGGAAAATGAAATTCTAAGAAGAAGGATGAAAAGAAACGATTGTACTTGTGTTTCTAGATTCATCAGTTTTCTCTCTCTCTATATAAAAAAAGCTTTTCGTGATGATGCAATACATTTATTTATACATAAGTTGCAGATAATAAAGAAGTCCACATTGACCGAGTGGTAGCGTGTCGCACTTCCACACCACAGGTACGGGGTTCTATCCTCGGTCTGGGAAAAGTCGACACAGCCTTCCATCCCTTCTGTGGGTTCATAAAAGAGTGTCAAGCTTGCTTAGGAACTGAACACTGGAGGTTTAGCTTCAGACTGACTACCTGATCGGGACATCTGCTCATGCACCTCAGCGCTCAATGATCACGTATACTGAGGTGCGCAGTAGTCAGTGCCTTCATGGGCTGTTGCGCCACTTTTTTTAGTAAAATGGGTCTTGGAAAAATGAATTTAGCTGGAGAGGAGCCACAAGAACTATTTTTCCAGGGGTCCCTCTCCCCTACCTTCCAATTATTTTTCGAAAAATCTGCTTACGCCATAGATCGTGCTGTTATAGATTTCTCCAGTAATTTCCGGGAGCATTCATAGGGTCAACGTCATCAAAAATTGTCCTCAACATCTTCACCAATTAACCGAATTTATATGCCAAAAAGGATAATTTAGGACACTTCAGTGGAAAAGGGGACTAAGAAAATTGTTTAAGAGGCACTAAGTTGAAGTACAAATTAAAATGGGAGATGAAGACTTATAGCTTATTTTTCTGCTCACAGTGTATTGAAAAAAATATAGCTACCGTAAAATCCTGCGTATAACAAGTACCTGTACTTTTAAGCTGCAATTTTAGGTATATTCTCCGTATAACGGCCACCCCCTTTTTTATGAAGAAACCTGAAATGTACGTGCATAATGCTCTCATGTTTTGAAGTCATTTGTTCGAGGTATTATCCCAGACTTTAAAACAAATAGTGTATTTTTAGAGCTACCATCCTTCTTTTTTTTTTTTAAAGTTCATAAGGAATGTCATTTCTTATAAATAAATAATATTTCAATTTACATAGAAGTGTAATTTTTTTTCTATGCTCATCTATATTTTTGTTTTTAAAGCTCTCGTTTTTATACTCGGAGGATTTTACGGTATATATAATATATGTAAACTATAGTCTTACAGTTTAGTAATGAGTATGAACAGATGTATAATTTGTACAATGGGGGATAATCCGCCATTAGATGGTCAGGAGCTATTAACTCCAGTATTGATGGAAATAAGAATTTTATATAAGTAATTGAAATGCTTTAAATACTGAATTGAATAGATATTTGAATGTTAACGTTGTTGTCATGTGTTTATTACTGGGATACATACGAAAGACGTGAGGTAGATGAACACAATAACAGAAGAATAAAGATTTTATTACAAACGAAGATTCCAGCAAAGAACAAAAGAGGTACGCTGCTTTCCATTCGAGACAATACATTAATTCAATACATTATTCTTGAAAGGAGGTT
>BMAV01016514.1:210368-231658 GCA_019973955.1 Trichonephila inaurata madagascariensis
ACGCGGAACCGGCAAGACATGGTCATCACAGGATGGCTATGTCTCAAGCGTTCGTAAAACGTTTCATGAACATCACACGCTATCAATGTCTGAAATATGTAAACCACATGTGTGCCGACTTTGTGAGCTCATGTACAGCACCACCTATCGCTTTCTGCCCATAGTTTCCCATATAATTATGGCTCCTCACGAAATTCTCTACCTCCTCTCCAAGTTTGTCCATGGCATGCGGGAGCGCACTGTATATGTAAATAAAATGTACACTCTAATAAACTTATTATTATTCACAATATCCTTTAACACGGAAAAATATTTCACGCCCCTGAGTATCGTGTTAAACGATTTTCACTATAATTTTAAAACGTAGCCTAATAACATAGTAATTCAGAAAATTCTGTTTTAACTTCACAAATGTTATACTTCAATTTCCATATCTTAAAGAATACACGCTTTCATTAAAGTGAAACTTTACATCAAAATATTTATTAAAACTTAGGTATTTTATTCATTACTATAATTAGATTTTCAGTACCTTTCATAAAATTAAGTAACCTACTTGACTCCGACTCATTTCAATTAGTACGCAGAGAAAAGGAAAGCTGCTGAAAGCAATTTGCTGAAGAAAACCCACGAGAGAAGAGTGAAAGAAAATGCTCTATTCGAAACTGAAGTTTCATAAGACAAAGTAGCTCCTAATTATATTATGGCTTTCAACGCAATCTTATCAAAATTTTCGTCATCCTGGAACACAAAAAGGAGAAAAGATATTTCTTTAATAATCTAACCTTGCCTGAATAATTTCATATATTGGTAAAAAGCTGCAGAAAATTGTTCTTTGAATCGCAACAAAGAGCTAATTACATTTGAATTAATTTTTCTCATGGAAAACTGTAGCCACAGAAGTATGACAAATTATTTGAGGTAATATAGTATTTTATTTTTCATCTGTTTTTTTGTCAAGAGAATTTTTAAAATGAAGGTTTTACCTCAATCAATATTTCTTAATTTTTTTTATTGGGTTTTTAATTCAGAATGCTAAAAAGAAATTTATTAATTAGAGATAGTTGTTTAAAGTTTTTTTTAATTCCTACTATTAGTTCACTCTATCCCTTTATATAAATATTTATTAAAATATATATATTCAAATTTTCAATCGTTAATAAAATATTTTTTATTCCCATCCACTCAAGTTCAAATACAATTGTAAACTTGTAGTGGATAACACTTGATATTTTATTACAGATTTTTTTAAATATTAAATCATTAAGTTAATTTGAAAATGAATAAAGAGTAACAAACAGGAATAATAGTTCAAAAATGTATAAAGAAAGAAAAATATTTCGTTGTGTCCTTCTTTCACAGTAGATATCTAGTTGGACTTCTCATCCAAAGGTTGTGCGTTAGAATCCTACCTGGAATAGCGTAATGTCTGAGAGAGAGAGAATGTGATTTCATTTTTACTATACTATTTTATTAGAATAATTAAATTTAATGAATGAATGAATAATAACAAACAAAACTAATAGGTCAATACCCTATATAAAAAGGAAAATGGAAAATTGTAAGGAAAATCACTTTCTATTTTGCCATTTAATAATGTGATTCTGTCATAATATAAATATATGAATACATAATTGTAACTGTTTAATAAAAAGTAACTAAATGAAAATTTTCTTTGTAGACAAAAGTAGGAATTGACTTAGACAAATTTTTATATTACTTTTTAAAGATATGTTTACATAAAAATATGATTTAAATTTCATCTTATGCTAATTTCAAACGTTTTACCGAATTTGATTTCCACTTTTAGTTAATAGAATTAAATAAAATAATTTGCTAAATGTGATACTAATAGTAAAATACCTTTAATTTTATACTGGAAATACTCCCTTAAAATTCTGAACACGGCTAGGTAGAAATGAATTTTCCTGTTAGCTGTTTTTTACTCTCAAAATAATTTAAATTCTATTTATATTTTTGATAGCTTATATATATATATATATATATATTGAAAAATAGAGTGAAAAATTAGCTATGTTTTGCTACTGAATAACTTATTTTATACTTCAATATTCCAAAAATTTTGTTTCTGTTTTGAGAATTATTATGGATTCTTATTAATAATGTTTTCGTTGTATACCCAGAAAAATTTTTTTTATTGGAATACTATTTTATTGAAAACATTTCACAAATATTTTAATGTATGTAAATTTATGTTCAAGCATTTTCTTATTTTTTCGAATGAATAGATTATGGAGAATATTGCACTTTTTAGTATTCTTAGTACAAATTAAACAAAAAAAAAGTGAGATAGAAGTGAGAATAAGTATGCAAATTCGAGTATGACGTGATTGAGAAACAGTCAGTCGAGAGTAGGAATATCAGATGTTATAAACGAAGCTCCACTGCTCACATTCATCAATCGGAACTCGTACATTAGCGAAGCGAAATGGATGTACCGATGGAGCTCGTTCGGGGTTGTTTACTTTAGGACTTCAAAGTGGGTTTATCAGCCGATGCATCAAGTTCCTAAATATGTCAAGCGTTTGGGGATAATGATGTCAATGAACATACCGCAAGGTATTGATTTCAAAAATTCAGGTCAGGAGATTGTCCCTCCCTCTAGAGTCGACTTCGTTTCCCGAAAGTACTTCAGATTTTCAAAATCCATCGTCAGTCGCTTTTAAGTTACTTTTAATTGAAAAATAACACAAAACTATTTCATTTCAGTTCTTACTATTCAATTATCTTTTTTTTTTATAGCTCTCAAAATATCTTAATGAAGTGTTATTTTATCATTCCTAATATGTTATGAATAATAAAATCGTATTATATTTCTTGTGATCAGTGCTTTTGTTACTTTATTTGTGAAAGTGCTTTCTGATAAAGCTTGTTTGCTTGTACAATCTGGCAAATGATCATTGATTTTAAATAAATTTTAGATCAGGCGTAGGCACCCTTATAGAGCTGTAGCGGGCCAAACAAGTATATTGGTAGGGTTCAGTGTTGCCACACAGCAAGAAATAATTAAAAAAATTGAATCCCACGGCAAAGCATCCAGAGTTCGGGAATAGAGCTCAAGAATACAGGGAGAGAGAGAGATTTGGAGTTTTATTATACATTAATTATACATCATTAAAGATAAATTTACTAACAAAAATAAATAACTTAAAATAAAATGTTTCTTTCAACATAAGTAAAAAATTAAAATTGTTCATCTAGAGTGAAATGCGTATAACGTGAAAACGCTTAAGACGAAATATCGGTTAACACAAAATAATACAACGGTCCCGACAAACTAATAAGTATTTTCATGCATTTTTTTCTCTATTTTTTCTTTCGGACAATGAACAAAACACCAGCCACTCACGCGAGATTGAAGAGGAGTGGGAAATGTGTAAAAGAAGTGGTTTCACATGTTTCGCAGCAAGGAGGCTAATTTGGCTTTGAAATACCCTCGGAAATGCCTGTGACGTGAGTCAATTTTGTTTTGTGTGGTATTTTACCCTGCAACTCTATTATTACCCAAATCATTTTCTATGAACATGCTACATTTTACCCCTGTAAGCGACTTAGTGTTTTTGATTGCTGCGTTATACGATTTACTATGGTTTATAAATATAAATGAGTAGAATATAAAGAAAGAAATGGACGTTTGTGATCTATATTGAAGGAAGTTGAAACTGATCGAGCAAGAGAAAAACCTGCTGAAATAATGCATATTAATCATGATTGCGAAAGTAAATTTGAGAGAAGAGATAAACTTGAAACGTGTTTGAATTGAAATGAAAATTTTTAAACTCTCTCTAAGGAGCTCCATCAAGAACTATATGAAGCCGTAAGTGTACCACGACACACTTCATCCTGTCAAAAAGACACAAGCAAGAAAAAGTTCAAAACATCCTATTTGTTGATCATCAAAGGACAATAAAACGACAATAAAGTGTACCAGATATGCCAGTTTTGCCTGAAAGTAACATTCGTGTAATGTTAGCGAAAAGTGTGTCTGTGATGTGTGTCCTTTATTAAAGTCACACACATTTGAAACTTCTTTATTTGAGTTTGATTTTTTTTTCTCAAACTATCAAAGAAAAATAGAAAAGTCCTTATAAAAGTAGGTAAGTATACTTTCTCTTAATTAAATTATCCACTGGATAATTTCAACAAAAGTAGTTTTAAATAAAGGATTGGGGCGTCGTAACGTTAGTATCGAGTACGTGCCTTCTCCCGGGTTAAATCAAACCAAGTCATATTGTTACTTAAGACTACACAGTACCCTAAAAATTTCATTTTTACGAAAAAATTTTTTTGTGCATTTTCTAGTGGCCCATATCATTGAGAAGCTTGCCACGAAATTTCATATCTGTTAGCAAATTAGTTTTTAAGATATTTGAAGTTTTATGAGCTATGGTTTTGGTTTCGGTTTCATTTTAAAGCATTTTCCCTGTCTTAAATTGAATTAATTAAAAATATTTTTGAGCTTTTAGTTTGAAATGGTTATTAATTCTAATTTTCATTACCAAAATCATATCTGCTTGATTATGTTTTTAGTTTTCATAATAAATTAATTAAGATTAATTTCATGGGCAATTTTTGCTTTAAAATAGTTTGTATAACTTAAAAGCTTTATCATTAACTTTTTCCTGTAGAGAAAATGCCATGGCAAATACGTTCTCAGGTTGCTGTGAGAAACAATATTTCGAAGAGATGGAATATTGCTGAAAGTGATATATCTAAAAATCAGTCCTCTGCTGATTCCGCAATTAGACTTCAGAATACAACTATTTTGAGTTTAAATGTTGCAGAATAACTGAATATTTCCTTGATGTACCAAACTGCTTTATACTAAATATATTGCAGTACTATATTTTAATGTTTTAAAGTCGTACGACAAGAGCTAAAACTTACAAACTGCCGCGCTTACATTTTATGAGCAAACCTGATTATTTTTTAGCTTAAGTTAGTATCATTATTATTTTGTACATAAATGTTTTGCATTTCAATACTTATGTGAACATATTAGGTTAAGATAAAGGTAAATAAATTGACGTCTTAACAAATGCTATCAATATCATGCAAAAATATTTTTTTGAATTAAAAATATTATTTTCAGTCATATTTAATTAAAATAGTGTTTTAATGCAGAACATACATTGGAAAATAACATATTAAAAATTAGAGTTTTACGGGCATTATAAGTTTTTGTTTTATGACTGTACAAACTTTAAATGCGTTTTTCTCAGACTTTCAATTTTGAAGGTATAAGTTTTTTCTAATCGTTAAGGCTTTTTTTTTTCTGTTCAAGATTGAGCCTTGAATTTTTTTATATATATTTTCAAACGTATGTTTTATAAAAGTTAGTATGGATTTAGGGCTGAGATCTCTAGTTGTTTTTCTAAAAAATGCTAAATTTGATATTTTAAAAATTTTCGTGTTTTTTCCAGGTTTATCTAGAAAAATAATTATTAAAAATCAACAATGGAATAGATTTTCAAATCCACATACTAACTTTTGTTTGTAATAACCTAAGAAACATAAATAACTTAAAATGACTAAAACATTTTTAAAAATTGAGTATTTTATAAAAGTTTGAAAAAACTTCAAAAATTGTTAAATTTTTAAAATTGTAAAATAACGGCTGGTCAAACTGACTTTTTACTTACAGAATTAGCTTAATAATATAATCTAAGTATAAAACATCAATTATTTTTACTGTAACTGTCTCCAAAAAAATTTTTTAAAAAGGGTACCGTGTAGCCTTAATCGATCGTAAGATATTTTGACGGGCAACTAAAAGAGCCTGCCGAAATATCTCTTCTGATAGTGGTGACCCAATTACCTGTAGTTCCAAATCACGTGATAATATTGGGCTAATCACGTTTATCTCGTAGTAGGTGTGGTTTGCTTTGTTGGGTGGACAATGGTTAAGTTTAATGAGTAGTACATAGATCCAATAAGAACTTAAATGAAAGTGTTTTATAAAGAATTACTAGATTACTTTTATCAGGATTGATTTTTTTTACTGTAAAGGTTTTCGATTGATTATACGAGGTAGATTTCAAAGACATTATTCCCCTTCTAAACTTATAACGTGAAAAATTTTTGCAGTAATTTTTTAAATTTTTTTTCCTTTTTCAATTCCTAATATTAGTTAACAATCTCTTTATATATATCTTGTTCAAATATTCAATCATTAATAAAATACTTTCTATTCATCCATTTAATTTAAAATACATTTTTTAAACTTGTAGTGGATGACACTAGATGTTAATACTGTTTTTTTTTTCAAATATTAATTGATTAGTTAAATTTAATAAATGAATAAATAGTAAACAAACAAAAGTAATAGTTCTCACCATATATGAAAGGAAAAATGTAAAATTGCTTCCTATTTTGCCACTTAATATTATGATTCTGTCATATGTATAAACGTATTTATATTAATTTTCATTATTTAACAAAAAGTAACTAAAATAAAATGTTTCTTTGTTGACCTAAGTAGGAACTGACTTTAATTTTTTATATTACTTGTTTATCAGTGTTTTGTTCTAAATATCGGGGTTGGTGCATCGGCAGGGTATCGTGTTTTGTAGGTGGATGAAATTGGTAACCGGCTATTGAAAGAAATGACATTTGTTGAGCAAAGAATGAATATCAAATTTTGTGTTCGCTTGGGAAAGAGTGCTACGGAGGCTTACGAAATGTTGAAGCGCATGTGCGGTAGTGATACGCGAACGCAAGCTTTTGAGTGGCTTCGACGTTTCAGAGAAGGCAGGGAAAGTATCGAAGACGCTTTGGATGTCTGCTGATTTCCCGCACCAGTGAGAACGGCGGAAAGGTTTCTGCAGTGGTTCGCAAGAAGAGGCTTCAAACAATAGCGTAAATAGCAAACTTAATTATAAAGTTACCCCCCTCGGGTGCCCTTCTCTTTGATTATCAGCGTGAGCTAGAGGTGTAGGATTAACGAAAGAACTAGAATTTCCATGATCTCAATATGGCTTTATTAAGACCTTAAACTTAAACGTCTAACATATTAGATAATAATAATATATGTGAGAGACTCTACGTTGTGTGACAAAACACACGATATAGGTAATACCGAAATAACTTAACCCGGACCACTATCAATAACTAATACGCCTAAACTCAATTTCAATAATATCTCAGATCCTAATATTAAATAGTCAATCCTACCTTAATATCGATCACCGATCCAATCTTAATGGAAGTTGCGTATCTACTCGAGTGCAATGGTATGCACCTTGACCTAATGGCTCTATCTCCGGAATAATTTCTATTGGCTGCCACTTCACAATCGTATCAAGCTCTATCATAACATTCCCCAATTTGCCACCTCGCTTACTCTAACTTCTGATATTTAAAAGCTTTCTAATTGCTATCTTTTATTCACGCTTCACTTCTTGAGTTTTGGTTGGAAAAGAGTTGAATTTAATTCTGGCACCAAAGAACCCAAAGGATATGTTAATGAAAAGACGCGTGAGCCCGTCACATAGTGGGAATATCCGAGACCACATGCGAACGGATACTGGCTAAAGATCTCGGCATGCATATTTTGTGTTAACACATCATTCTCCGCATGTTAAACGAATACCAAAAGGCCATTCATATGGAAATAGCGGAAAACTCAATCTTGGCTGTTGATACAGATCCTTCCCTATTCGACAGAATCGTTACTGGAGACGATAAATGGTGTTTTATGATACGACAACTTGGAAATCGCCGCAATCTCTACGTCGTCGATTTCAACCTGCACATGAAACTAAAAGCGAATAAACTAAATGACATGGCTAAAAATGGATTCCAGAAATGTTTCGATGACTTTTACAAGCGATGGCAAAAGTATGTAGTCGCTCAAGGGTCTTATTTCGATGTGTGTCAGCAATTTAATTAGTAATATTTTTTAAGTTATAGATTCAGTCCAGAAACTTTTGAATCCTACTTCTTACTTCGTATCTGTAAGCTAATAATGCATAAAAACTGAATAAATACGCCAGGTGAATTTAGTTGTGGTTAACAGAGATCAGAATTGAAGTAATTTTCAATTTTCATTCAAGGAGTATTTTGATCAGAATTTTTGATATTCTTAAAATATTGAATTTGCGCATGTGTGTGGATTTGAAGCCTTTTTTTTCAATTTCCTTACCTTAACAATATATTTCTATTTACCACTTAAAAATGAGTTTGTATAAAGTGGTAATAAGGCATTTTAATCAATTTGCTTCAATTATATTGTTACGTTGATCGGGGTTCGAGGATTTGAAGCTATCAGTCTCAAAGAGAAAGACAGTTCTGAGATTTATTAAGCGAATTTTACTGATAAATATTTATCACTCCTGAAGAAGGCCTTCACACCTTCTATAGTGTTCAGACATAACTATCAGTGTCTAAAAACAGAAATACGTAATGATTAAGATTATGCGCAAGCACTCCTTCGATCATAGCAACCAATTGCTAGTCGACTCTTCAATGTGATCAATACAACACTAACTCATCTTCAGCAAGTAGCTCCTATTTCTTAGACTACATGGATATTTCTCGAAAGATCCACTTACTTCGTAGATCGTGATGTTAATAGATTTTTCCAATAATTTCCCGAAGCATCCATTTGGTCACCTTGCCCAGTGGAGTAGCGAGAGGATGGGTGGTGGTGGTGCAGAGGGTGCTATGGCCCTGGGCGGTATACGAAAAGGGGTGGCGGCAAGCACCGCGATATTTAAATTCAAAAAATATTTCAAACTCCAAACCGCACCCGCTCGACGAAATGATGGAAATGAGTGAAATATTTATTACACGCACATATGCAGAAAGTTTATTTGTTTGCAAATAGTTTTGAGTATCATTGACTTCACACAGTAGCTATTGCCAGAAGCATAAGTGACATAAAAACGAATGCGTTTGCATAGCGACAGAGGGACTAAATATTCATCATTGTGTTTAATATCACTTGCTTTACAAACCATATTAGAAGCAAAACGAAAAGAGTTCGTAGATGACGCTTTAAGGTATGCTAAAAGTTTATGAGAAGATCTTGAAATTTCTTTTGAACCCCCAAGACGAATCAGGAGGAAGCATATATTTAGTTACGGAAGTAAAGATGTTCAATTATCGTACGAAGATGACTTGAGGCAAACAGTGTTTTCTACAATAGACACAGTAACTGCTGAAATTTGAGAGATACCAACAGTTGTAAGATCTTGCGCAAAAATATGTCTTTTTTAAGGCCTGAAGTGATATTGAGCATGGACGAACTTAATTTATATCAAGTTCCTCAGGAAATTAATAAAAAAGAATTCCAACTTCAGCGCGTACGTCTACAAGCTGTCGTAGGCTGTAAAAAAGAACTCATTAGGCCGGCTCTCTGGGTTTATTAAAATCTATTGTGTTGAGTCCAAACTTGAAGATGACTTACCAAACATTGTCTTAATGTTGAGAATTTTTTTAGCATTTGCCATCAGTAATTCCAGTTGCGGGAAAAGCTTCTCTTAGCTAAAGTTAATCAAAAATTGTCTCCAATCGAATATGTCCACTTTAAGGCTAACAAATTTAGCTATATTCACAATTGTACACGACATACATATTGATATTGACAATTGTATAAACGATTTTGCTGTAGAAAAAACACAAAAAGTGCATTTTAAATCATTAAAAAAATTTAAAGTTGATTTTTTACTTTTACTAATTTTCTTGACTAATAAATAAAATATAGAGGCGACAAATTTCTGGTCGGCCCGAGGCAGCGAAAGCCCACGCTACGCCACTAACTATGCCAAACAGTCACCAAAATGGTAGCCAAAAAGGATGCCAACATTTTGCCAAGTTTCCATTAATTCGCCATTATTACGTAAGAAAAGGTGTTGCTTGAGAATATATTGCAGATTTTGCATAAAAGAAATATAACATAAAGTAAAACTAACGCATTGCATATCCAGATATATATTATTCACACTATTTTTAGAATTCTTTCCACAAATTTCATAACAATATGCTTTTTTATCTTCTATAAGGCCAGACGGTAAAAAAGTAGATTAATTTATAAATTTTTTTGACCTACGAAATAATATTGCATAGTATTTTTTGCATGGAATTTATTCTCAAACTTATGACTGAATATTCATTATGGTCACAAAAAGTAAAAGTTCTTTCTTATTCATAGATATACATAAGTGCCTTCATTATTTTGCAAAGGGATGATTGTCGTAGTTTTCAACTTTTATCTTTTCTGAAGTAATATCAGTATGTTGAAAGGCAAGGTGCATGCTTTGTCTTTATCGGGAAATATTTTATATTGGATCTCTTGCAATTTAAATTCACGAAAAAAAAATCCCACTACTTTTTCTCATTTTTCTAGTCATTAATTTTAAAAGAGATTTGATTCCTTCTTTGTTAAGAACTGGAAAAGATTTGATGAGTTTCAGAAGCAATTTTGAAACTTAGTGAATTTGACTTAAGGGAATTTTTTTTTCCGTTTTAGAAATTCTTAACCTACCATTTTTTTTGTTTAAAAACTAGAGACGAGTGCTGTAAGAAAATTTTTTAACACTAACGATGGCTTAATGCTAATACCAATAATGTAAAAACCAATAAAGTGTTAGATAACAATAACGTAAAAACAGTATATAACTTGTAAGGATCTCGGATCCACGCCCAGAGATGTGGGAGGAAGGGAAGAGAGAGACTAGCCATGTTCAAAATCAGATAATTTATTTGTAACACAAATACACACAACAACACAAGTTCAATCAATCAAAACTAAGAGGTGAACCCAACTGAAGTAATATGAAGACAATTAACGAGATACGCGAAGTATGAGAAGACTTTAAGGTATCCGACTACGTTCTGAACCATGATTTTAAAAAAGTGCATAAATGGATAATTGTGATGATATTTAGTGTCACTTAGATTAGAACACATGCATAAAATTGTTTTACATTTTGACAAAAAAAAATTATTTAAATACAATATTTTGGCAAAAAATTAACTTAGAATAACCTTTTTTCCAAATGTTCTCCTTTTGTGAAAAATGCTTCCATTATAATAATATTTTGCTTGTATATAGCTGAGATCTCTCTACAGAGGCTCAACTAGAATTTTTGAAATATTCTCATTATTTTCAGAGTTACCATCAATTTAAGTATTTATTAGCGTTTTTTTCTTAAAATTGCTCCCTTCTGTTGTCGTAAAATATGGATAAACCCACTTCTAAGTTATATATTTCAAAAATTCTAGTTGCGCCTCTGCACAGATGTCTGAGCTATATAAAGGCCAAATATGATTATAATAAAAGCATTTTTCACAAAAGGAGAACATTTGGAAAAAAAATTATTCTAAGTTAATTTTTTGCCGAAATATTATATTTAAATAATTATTTTTGTCAAAATGTTCTTAAAACAATTTTATACATGTATTCTAATCTAAGTGACACCAAATATCATGAAAATTATCCATTTATGCGCTTTTTTAAAATCACGGTTCCGAACGTAGTCGGATACCTTAAATACCAGTACACTTACTTCTGGTTCGAGTACACTGCCTTCATAACTATCTAATCTTTATTCAATCTCCATTGACCAATCGTCACCTTAATTATTACAATTATTAAATACTAAATATCTGCAATACACTTAAAATTTTATAAATAACTGCTCCACTAGTAGCCTATCTTATACATCTCTCTCTCTAACTTAAAGCCTAGACTTTATATAGTGGACCTAATTTATATAATCACGTTCTCTTCTTCAGAGGGTGCGTTCTATTAAAATAGTTTTTAAGAACCATTTGTTAATGAGAAGGACGCGGATACAGCCGTCACAAACTATACAGCATCATGAATTACTCAACGAGCGGACAGGTAATGGCTAGCATATTTTATGTAATCCTCGGGAACTAAGACATCATGCACATTCAAAAAATCGATTTTTCAATTTTAGTATTAAAAAATAATGCATATTTTTCTGAATCTAAAAATGTGTAACACTTATGTTCGTTGATAAAATAACCTTAAAATATATAAAAAAAGTAATTGATAAAAATGTCTTGTGTGTTAAATGTATGTAAACCATTAATTTGTTTTTACCAGAAAGAAACAATAGTATTTTTCTCTTTTTAACGTCTAGTATTCTTTTGAAAAAACTCAAAGTTACAAAAACTCAAAACTTAAACATTTTACGGTTTTTTTAACGAAATTATACAATAATTTATATCAAAAAATTATTTGAGTATATTTTGTTTATTGTTGTATATTTTTTTTGAATGTAAAATATTTTGTATTTCCAAGAATTATTTTTATAAAAAATGGTAAGTAAATGAAAATATGTTTGATAAAATTATTTTCATGTTCAGTTAATACAAGGGAAATTTTTTTTTAAATTTAAAATTACTTTCGTAATTCTAGAGAATGTTTAAAGTATCATTATAAGGTATAAAAAATACGGGGGGAAATATTAGTTAATAATATAATACATAAAAACATTGCTACTTTTAGTTTTTTCACTTTTTCTCTGAAGCATAATTTTTTGACTTTAGGTGCACTTTTAAACAAATTATTGCCCTATAGGGTTCCAAATGTTTTATACTTTAATACAAGATACCTGCGCATATAGTGAACTTATTTTTTTTAGTTTAAATAGTACATAGTTAAAAAAAAAAGTTTTATGTATAAAAACGGGAGGAAATAAAAAATTTTCAAAATTATTAAGTTTTATAATTTTTTTTTTATAGAAACCATCTTAATATTTTAATAAAAAAAAAAAATAGATTCACTATGTTTTGTGCATTGTATTATATATGTGCAAAAAAATATTTTGGATATTTAAGAGACGCTTTTTTTTTAAAAAAAAAATGGTACCTAAACATAAGCATGCATTATGAGATCTCAATTATAACGAACTTAAATTCAGCAGAAAAATAAATTTTGAACTGAATTTTTTTTTTTTTTTATTTCTACAGAATGACTGAAATATCTTTATTAAAATCACAAAAAGATCTAAGCTCCATTAAATTTTTTAAAGATATCTGTGTGACATAATCATCTGTCGATAGCTATGTCTTGGGGGTTCCGCGTAAGTTAGAGGTGTGGGATTATCGGAAGGATGAGACATTCTATAATTCTTAATATGACTTTTATTAAGAATTTAACTTAAATTACTTATATAACGAACAAACTTATATTAAGTGAGAATAAACCAAAGTACGCCGATTTAATTAAGTCAGATCGTGCAATTAGATCACTTATCAAAATATAACTAATTATCTGCCTAATCTCGATTCAATATTATACTAGCGTTCAGAATACAATCTTCCTACCTTGGAGGAATAATCATCGATCCAATCAACTTCAGATATTCAGGGTAGGCGCGAGTGCAATAGTATGCACCTTGTACAACTGGCGTGATCTCCGTGATTCCTGAGTAGCCGTCTAATCACACTTCCACCTATTCCGAACTAAGCTTTCTCTAAAATTGCCATCCTTGCTCACTAAACTTTCTATCCTTTTAAAGGTTATCTTATTTGCATTGTTGCTTCGTTTTTACTTCTTGGATTTGGGTTGGAAAATTTTTGCCATTAATCGGGGCCATCAAAGAACGTAGGAGTTATGTTAGAAGAAGAACGGGAGAGATGTCACATCTGTTCCCCACATATACTCTTAATTTTAGCATTTTACGCTTTCGAGCATGTTTTGGTACCCTTAACTAAAGTAATTTTTTGTTGTACTAAAATAAAATTTTAAAAAACCCTCAAAATTTAATTTAATTACCTAAATATCAAAATAGTAACAATAAGTAAAATTTTAGATCACTGAATCATAAATCAAGGTAGAACTTTTAGTAACAAATTTTATCATGTTTATAATTATTTAATACAAGTATTTTTTACCCAATTTAAACCTGTGTGAAAAGATTATTAAAACATCCATGGAATAAGTTTTACATTAAGGTTTGTGAAAAAGTAGTCCGAAAATAATACCGAAAATCAAAATGGCATTACTTCTTGTTTGACTTCTAGAGAAAAGTTATTCTAAATCACGAATCTTTTACATTCTAAAACCTAAGCAGAGATGATTGCTGTGATACTCAAATGTTTATTTTATTTATTTATTTATTGCAGAAGAATAATATTCATTGAAAAACTATATAATATTTTTCATTTGAAAATCTTCTATTCATTTTTTTAAAAATTTTATTAGTAAATATTTTTGTTTGAAATAAATGCGCCCTTTTAAAAGTCAGAAATCTAAGACTTTTATTGGACAAATAAAAATAATCTATTTTAATGCCTCGTCTCATATATTCACAAAAAAGGGGCATTTCGCAGTTTTTTAAAAATTTTCTCTGCTTTCTTTGTCAAGTTTGAGAAACTGCAAGGGTCTTCAGAGATTAATGTCTGTACGGTTGGATTTCATACAGCATTTCCAAAGAATCTCCAAACTACAAGCAAACAAACATTTGAAAAAAGAATGTATTCTACTCAAGGCAAAATGTACATATATACTTTATTTTAGTACATATATACAAATATTTACTTTATGTTTAGTACATATCAAAACATATTTTTTTTTTTATATACGAGTATCCGCGTATATGTAAATATATTGACTTTACTTATTTTATTATGTTACAATAATCTAGTTGTCTGAAATATTTAACAATGCGTTAAGTTATTTATTAAGGATTCAAGTAAAATTAATCTCAGGTAAGCAAAAATAAATATTACAAATTAAAAACTAATAAGTGTAAATTGTTATGCTGTACTTTATTAAGGAAATCGCTATTTGAATATATATTCTTCAATCTTGTCAGCATAAATAGCCGCTTGAGTGGCGTAGTTGGTTCTGTGTTGAATTCTACGCTCAAGTTTTCGGGCTACAATCCGCTCCAAGGCGGTCTATTTTCATGATACAGAAAAATTGACCGCATCCATGTCTAAAATTATGCGGCATGTTAAAAATCCTTAGAGTGCTTCTTTGGTTTGGGCCCTCGCGGCAAACTTAAACTCCTAGTTCAATTTCGATTTCGCATCGTCAAATCTTAGGTGCTTTTATCAGAGGAGGAAAAAGGGTGTCAAAAACTGCATATGTCATTTGGTGTCACCACACCTTTTTGGTGCCACACTAAAAAGTGACACCAGCTACTGTAGCCACGGTAGCCTAGTAGTTAATGACTGCAACGAACTCGTGTTCGAGTGTGTCATTGGTTTTAGCTTAGTACTGCTTGAAACCCGCCGTGTTGAGCGGGTCGATGCTCGTTAAATCTGTCGAGGCTCAAATGTCCCCCCCCCCCATTGGTGTGGGGACTGGCCCGATCATAGGGGGTCAGCCAATTTAGGACGATGCCACTATTGTAAAATAACGTAAGATTGGTCGCCAAAGATCTGTTCTGGTGCACTTTTAAAATTACTTCAAGGATAAGTAGTTAACCGATATCAAAAATTCTCTTAAAATCTTGCGGAGTTCTTTAAAACTTTGGTACTTATGTGTAATCGCCACAATGCCAACGTTCAAAAAAACTCGCCAAGTTGGCGACCCAGATTTCAGATGTGTCGTATGCGCTGAATCGGCAACCATGTGTTCGTTTCATATAATGTCGCCAATAGTTTGCGATAATACATAAGCACCAAAACGGTGTGTAAGCAAATATTTTATTAAATTCATAAAATTTTGTAAATACATCAATTTGTTTATTAATGGAATGCGAGTGATTCTATGTGAATTCAAATAAATGATACTTATATTTTTTATCTCTAAATCAAAATTTACGCCGAAAAATTGGAATGAAAAGTAAAAAAATAAAGAGAGTAAAGTTTTTGGAATAATTTAAAAACATTTATTTATTATTTACTTCTGCTTGTATGGGGATGTCTTCTGAGAATAAAACCATCTTGTACAAAAAGCATTTAATCCTCTTATTACAATAAATTATAGTTTTAAAAAAAACCGAAAAAAACTAAAAAACACGCTTTTATGGTTAATCGAACTAAAAAATAAAAAATAATTCTTATTATAAGAATAAATTGATTAACGAGAGAAAATCAAAGTCATTGAGGTAAAAGCGTGAAGTGCTCAATATCAATTGTTATAATTTCTTACAAGTTCTATTCCGAAATGCTGAGTTAGAGTGTAAAAATTTAGTACAAAGCACACCCCACGCTTTTACCACAATGGCATTAATTTTCTCGTTAATCATTTTATTCTTATATTAAGGATTATTTTTTACTTTTTAGTTCGATTCACTATAAAAGCGTGTTTCTTACTTTCTTTAAACTATAATTTATTTTTCATTTTTCAGTTTGATCTACTATAAAAGAGCGTGTTTCTTTTTAGTTTTTATTCTATCATTTATTTATTGATGTATCATTTTGCTAGAATCTGGAATACAATTTTCGGTTTAGGGTTGTAACACAATCTTTTAGTCGCCAAATCTGGAATGAGTCATCAAATCGGGAAATACTATCTGGATTAGTCAACAAATTTGGAAATGAGAAATCATTATTCCTGATGATCCTGAACAGGACAATGGAACAAAATTATGAAATTATTGTATGGTCATCGGTCTTTAAAAGGTCAGATTAATTTGAAATTTTGCACACTTTTCAAAGTGCGTAAAAATGGAGTTCAAAGATTCCGTTACATACAAGCGAATTGCTTATAACCATATTAAGCAATAAATTCTGGAAACTGATTATTTACAAAGTGTATAGCTAAGTAATTAAAAAAAAATAATAAAAAAGTGGATCTGTGTCACACTTATTCAGTTATAACGAAACTGATGTAACTAAATCCATTGAATGTATGGAAATAAAACATTTTGGCAACTTCGGCATATGGATCTCAATGAAAACAAACATTTCGAAAGTTTTTGAAATTATATCATTCTATCATCAAAACTAATATCTTAACTTAATCATTATTTCCCATGTTTTGAATAACATGGTAATACAATGGTTTTCTAATGAATGCTATTCCTTTTCCCAAGAATAAGAACAATTACATTGAACAATTTTGTCTATCTTGTTGAGCAACGACAAGTTGTTAATTAAATTAAAACTGAAATTGCTTTTTGTAAAAAAAAAACATTTCAAAACACTCACATTATTACTTATGCAAAATAATGATTATCACATTTTACCGAGATAATTTTTAATTGAAATAACTTAATTACATTTTGTGATTGTCCTTGAATTTTTTTCATCCCATTAAATCGAATTCAATTGAAAACAGAAATATTTTTATTTAATGTCTTTTTAATTTACTATCTCGTGTTTGTTTTGAATCTGTTAATTTAATTATTTAGAGTAACGGCATATTTAATTGAGAGTTAGAAAACCAATTTTTTGTTTCGTTCCTTACTTAAAAACATAACGCTTTCTCGTAAGTTCAAGTACATCAGGATGTTTACAAATGGGATAATAATTGATCTTACATGGAATAAATTGCATGGAATAAATTGGGGACAGCAGGTTACCAAACTAATGCATTTTTTTGTATTGGAATTTATGACTAGAAAATTTAGCTGAGGCACGAACAAACAAGTAATATAATAAACATTTTTTAAAGTCAATTCCTACTTAGATTCAACATAGAAATTTTTTTAGTTAATATAAATTTAATTAATGAATTAATATTTGAGAGAGAGAGAGAAAAGCTGTATTTACATGAGGTGTCATCCACTACAAGTTTAAAAAAATATATTTGAACTTTAGTGGGTGAATAAAAAAATAAGTTTTTGAAGCCAAGAAGAAATTCGTTAGAAAAACCTACTGACGCCATCTGTTGCAGCTAGTTCTAACTTCATCAAAAGTAACGAAGCATAAATATAAAATAAAAAAATAAAAATAAATGAATTAATTAATATTTGAAAAAAAACTGTATTAACATCAAGTGTCCTCCATTACAAGTTTAAAAAATGTATTTTAACTTGAGTGTATGAAAATAAAAAGTATTTTATTGACAATTGAATATTTGAACAAGATATGTATAGGGAGATTTTGAACTAATAGTAGGCATTGAAAAATGATACTAATAGCTATACTGCTATAAAAAAACTATTATAAATTGCTTCTTTGCATTAATTATAATAAATCCTCGAAATTCTGACCATCAGCAGGAATACAAACTACTCAGCTCCGATTATCTGCCAATGTTCTGAGAAAAGGGTAGCAGTTTGTAGTTTAGTGGGGTGGGAACAATTTCTTTTCCTTCCGAACCTTCATCACCTTTTATGACATTTTGGATGACATTAAAACGCTTTCAAATTGCCCTTTTAAATAAATAATATTTAAAATTTAAAATTTAACTAATGAAAAATAATAAAAAGAACAATTACTTTGATATGGATAAATTTACAAATATAAAAAAGAATAAAGATAAAAATTGATGAAAAAAAAGGAACGATGCCTAGCTAATTCAGTTGCAGTAAAGAAGTCCGTGTTAAAGAGAAAATATTTAGATGTAAAAAAGTTAAAATGAGTTGGTATCGAGTGGATCTTCTGTGAATGGCTGATCAGAAAGGTCAGCTAATTTTGCATTTAAGTATAGGTGAGAAGCTAGACCAACCATGAGTAGTTAAAGAAGAGAGTTTAAGAATAAAAGTAAAAGATAAATAATTTAAATATAATAGAACATATTTAGGAATTAAAGAAAAGCTGGATTGTATATCGTACACTACGTTACAAGACAGTATTGGCAGTACTTTTATTCCATGTCTAACGAAATGGTAAGAGAAATATTAAATTATGTAAAGTGTAAAATGCATTTGATATATTAATGAGGAGAATTTAAGCATAAAATTAAAAGATAAATAACATAGATAAAAGAGAACATATTTAAGAATTAAAGAAAAGGATCAATTAGGATTGATCTGGGCTTGTGGAAATTAAGATCAGGAGCATATTTTTCAATGTTAGGGATCGATTTATTATCAGAGTTGTCACTTTATTAAAGAAGTTGGTAGCATTTCTCCTGATCGTTTGTCTAATAGTAGGTATTTTACATCCGGCTCTAAGGTCTACATTCCTCATAAACCAGCGAGCGTTAATAATTTGCCTGACAATTCAACTTTGAGCTCCCTCTTAATAATTTATATGGGTCTTTGCTATATGTCCTCAAGCAGGGGAGGCGTGGCTCAAGATCAATTTTAGGATCAGTAAATAGATAAGAATTTTGTTTCTATTATTTAATTTTGATTATCTGGCAATTACGGGTTGGGGTTTATGCACGGCTTTTTTAAGGCTGTTTTCACCATATGCATGAGAACGGGAACCTAACGCGGAGCACATTTTCGGACAGAAAAAATTCCTCAATTTTTATAACAATTTGTGACATTGTAACTCATGCATTTGTTTATAATATAGTTTTTTTAAAATTTCAAAATATTTCATAAATAATCAGTTTTTCCTTTTAACATGTGAAGGAATAGCTCATTTAGCATTACGGTATAGGAGAAAAAGTGCGAAACACATTTTATAAAATAAAATATTTACCCTTTAAGGATAAAAATAAGTAGTATGATACAACAAGTGATTATCTACAGGATAGTGAAGCCAGAATATAATAGTAATGTTTGAGTACTTATATATATGAAAAAATATATATCATTTGATTCCTATTCTTTAACATTAGCCGAAAACAACCATAAATTTTCGTCTAATAAAAGTTACATGTTGCTTAGGCGACGTCACACACACACATTGTGAAGGAAACTGATTTTACTGACATTGAAAAGACAAGCATTCAACTAATACGCCTTGCTGCTATTGGGAATGACGGAATAGCGATATGGCTGTATCAGAAACGCTTTTCGCGCACAAAATGTTCCCAAGCGGTCACATGCTGTTTGAAAAGTTGCATCGGTAGCTTTTTGAAAGTAATTTATTCAGCTCCAGCTCAGTTGGTCTGAAACACAATCTGTAGGGTATCCAATTACGGATGAAACCATCTTTAATATTGTTGATTAACTCTAAATACGAGTACGGCAGCTATTGAGTGTCGTTTACATGTGCCTCAAGCATCCGTTCTATGAGAACTCTGGTGCCTCCCTCTCGGAAAGAAATTGAACGTCAATATCATTGTAGCGTTTGGTAATGTACCTACATGGTGCCGCATTAAAAAGAGATTTCAGCTCCTGGGGAATGTAAAACTGCAATATTAAAATACCAATCCGCAGCCCCACTAGAAATAAAAAAAATCTTTTTGGATATTTAAATCAAGGTAAAATAAAATAATAACAAAGGAACAAGTCAAAATTAAACTCAGGACACAAAACGCGAATAAAGTTTTCAATACCAGTTCAATAAGGATTTTACGTAAAAATGCTATTAACTGTAAATGCTGATGTAAAATACTCCGTGACATTAAATGTAGGCAAAGATCTCATTTCTACAAAAACATGCTCTCAGGAAGTCAACAAAATGTACACAATTCAATGAGCGCATTTAACATCACAGGCTACCATCATAACTAAACTGCGAGTAGCATTTTTGTTCAACCTCCAACGGATCATACAAAATACATCCATTGAATATAAACCACAATTCATTGAATCCATACATTTAAACTAATATCGAATTTCTCTTTAAAATAACGCAATTCTTATGATATTGTTTTAAAATTTAACTTACCCAGATACTAATGACAATTCTGATCAGATAAAATCCACATTTAATTTAACTAATGGAACCCTAGATTCTCTAATATTTTTTTAACATTTTCCCTTACATTTACATTGGATGAAAATCTCAGTAAATTTAAAGAGTGTAATCATTGTTCGGCCTTTATTTTTAAAGAGTGTACCACCTTCTCTTAGACGATCTTACAATTTTTTTGTTCAGAATCCATTCTAAATTCTCACTGCATGTAAGGCATACTTATTTTAACCAATATATTGTCTTTTATTTTTTAAACCACCTTTTTTATAACATTATTTAGTTTTTATTGGTCTTTTCTATTGAAAGAGAAGAGCGCTGATTGGAGATACATGTTACAATTAATTTAACTAATGCAGTGCTTCTCAAACTTTCAACACTGGCGACCCACTTTTCAATCATAATTTTTATCGCGCCCCCCTTATACAATAGTAATGCATTGAATGCAATCATAATGCACTTTGACGCTAAAGCTACAGTACGATCTTAATTATAAACCGTACAAATTAATAAGATAAGTATATTAAATTTTATATATGTTACTTTTAAGTAACATATATTTTTCTTTCTCGAATTTTTAAATTGGAACAATTGCAAAATGCGGTGGCTGCTTTGAAGACAAAATATAGATCTCA
>BMAV01016514.1:265851-278072 GCA_019973955.1 Trichonephila inaurata madagascariensis
TAGGTATCCCCAAAATTTTCTATTCAATTAAGGTCGAGGATATACGCTGGTTACTGCATATGAAAAGAATTTTCACTCTCCAAGTACTCATCAATGATTTCGTCTTGATGTGTGGTTGGGTATTATCATTCACGAAGAAAATCAGTCCCAACTACTACTCAGTAGAATATCAGAATGAGGGCTAGGTTTCATCCCAATATCACTCATCTATCACAGGCTGTCCTTCAAATATGTAGATTTCTATGCAATATATCCCATTGTGTTTACGTAAAATTTCAGCTCACACACACCATGACACGGCCATCTCTAAATGTGTAATTTTTTATGATGTTCTCCACCTCATTGCGTGTGCTTTGTTCGTTACAAACCCTTACATTTTTACCCTTTGATTCCAGGCCATATATAAACTCCTACGGAAACAAGACGTTGCATCGACCGATTTACTCTTGCTTCTCTGAAGTGGATGGTTAGTGTTACATAAAGGCTAAATATTCAGGGTACAGTCAGGAGTAAACAGTAGTAGATAGATATTACTTTCATGCTACTGTCACTGTTCGTGAGTGTCACGAGTTTTAAATAATATGACGGACCAAGTCTTTCGACTAAAATTTTAATAAAACTTAACAAAGTGATAAGTAAGTTATAGTGGGTTTCGTAGTAAGAGCAGTTGTTACCCACGTCAGTGATCGCCGAAAGTCATTCAGCTTCTGCCGAATGTTATATACGGATGACAGGTGGCGCACGTAGGCGTCATACACGCTGGTGTCAAGAGCGCAGGCGTCACAACAGTCACAGATATAACAGATCTGCAAGACACTCATTATTTTTGTTTGACTACTGTAGTTATATATTGATCATAGACAGCTTTTGAAACCTATGGAGTATCTAGCTAAGGTTTTTGGAAAAGGTTTAATTTATTTTGAATTGTTTCCGGAATAAACTACCGACTGTGTGTGTGTGTGTGATAAACGCCAAAATAAGAGCCACAGTCAAGTAGAAATTGATTAACTGTAGTTCTTCAATGCGTCTGACAGCACGCCATCATTAGTTCTATTTCTTATTCGTTGTATAAATACAAATATTACGAAAAATAATCCTGAAAAACTTACAAATATTTCGTATAAACATTCACACAAATGCAACTTTTTAAAACCTTCAGAATGTAAGCGTCTTCAATGACTGCCAAATTTACATGTGTCTGGACAGCCAATTGGGATTGGCTGTAACATATAATATTTGCATACTACCGTCTATACTCATAGGATTTTTAAGTCAATCATATTCAAACAAATTTTCAAAAATTGAACATTTACTTAACATACTTAACTTCTGAAAGCTATTGCATATTTAAAGTAATGTGTGTAACACCCTTTTAACTTTTTTAAACATAGCGCTGTCTTGTTTTTAGAAAATAGAAGGTACTTCGTTATTAGGAACTTAATGAAGCAAAGATAAGTGAGTATTTCAGCTACAAATTTAACAGTAACACTGAGAATAAATGTTAGGAAATTAACGTTACACACTCGTTTCAAAAAAGGAAATAATGAATGTAAATTAACTTAATCAATTCACTGAAATTCTTTTGAAGAACGTGCTATAAAATGATTAGAAAATAAACTTTTAATGCAAGCGAAAGCTATTTTATTTATAAACGCATTGAAAATTGTTATCTAAAGACAGCTTCATATTTTTAAAAATTCATGCTTGGGAGATACACCTTTTTAAATATGTATGAAACAAATATGCACAGGTAGTTTCACTAAGATTAGGTAAACAATATTTGAGTTTATGTGAACTAAAGAGAAAATGGAAGGGGGAAAAAATGCTTTAACGCTTTCAACAGAGTGTACCTGTATGTTATTATTTCTTATTTATTGACCCAAGAAATACGTTTTTTAAAGAAAAAATGAACTTATGAATATAAATCTTTTTTTCTGTTGTATACAAAATACTTCATCCAAGTCCATAGAGAGGTAGAATTAATTTGAGAAAAATCCTAACATCAATTAAAATGCTCTATAACTGTCACGGATACCGGGAACAAAGAAAAATTTCTACGTAATTAATTATGTACTTGAATGCTACACAGCCTTTCTTCTCGCTTGAATTATTTATTCCTATCTTAAAGTAGCAGTACATAATAAAAAGCATTTTTTTAAGCAACAGGTCTCTGTGGCTACAATTTAAGTAGTGAAATAAATTAAGATTTTGTAATTTCCTTTTACTTCTTATGTGTAGAAGTTTATAAGAATATTGCCTCTAATGAATTTAGGCTCACTTCGTTTAAAATGTTAGAGTTGATTAAATTTTCGCTTGGAGAACAAGATTAAACTTGTAATGTGAATTCAACGATAGGATGAAATTGATTAAAAATGCATTTAGGTTTATGACTTCAACAATGCCTGAATTCGAGTCTTAACCTTGAGTCTAGTGATGTATTTGCTTCCTACAGATGGCTCTTAATGATTTTGTACCACAATTTTGATTGATTTTTGTATTCGTATCTCACTCATGTGATTCGAGATATGCTTTTATGGTACTTGCAGGCTTAATAGCACTTGTTGATCTATGAGTGGCTCGTTAAAAATTTTCAATATCATTAACAAAAAAATATGTTAACAATATTTGTCCGCAAATGTGTTAGCAAGTGGAATGTGAAATATTGCGTTGATTTTCTAGGTAAGTGTACAAATAAAAAATAAAAAACTATTCAAAATCCCACTTATGGCAAAACAAGTAGCAAGCTGACATTCATTATCATTTATCGATTTGACGGATTTAATACCAGAGCAAGCAAATTTTTTTGTTTTAAATCTTGTGAACTGAAGAGAGTACTTTAAGGTATCCGACTACGTTCGGGGAAGCGTGATTTTAAAAAAGCGCATAAATGGATCATTTTCATGATATTTAGTGTCACTTAGATTAGAATACATGTATAAAATTGTTTTAAGGACATTTTTACAAAAAAAAATATTTAAATACAATATTTTTGGCAAAAAATTAATTTAGAATAATATTTTTTCAAAATGTTCTCCTTTTGTAAAAAATGCTTCTATTATAATAATATTTTTTCAAAATGTTCTCCTTTTGTAAAAAATGCTTCTATTATAATAATATTTTGCCTGTATATAGCTCAGACATCTGTACAGAGACTCAACTAGAACTTTTGAAATGCATAACTTAGAAGTCGGTTTATCCATGTTTTACGAAAACAGAAGGGAGAAATTTTAAGAAAATACGCCGATAATTATTTCAAATGGTTGTAACTGAAAATAATGTGAATTTTTAAAAAATCATAGTTGAGCCTCTGTAGAGAGGTCTCAGCTATATACAGGCAAAATATTAATACAATAGAAGCATTTTTTACAAAAGGGGAACATTTTGAAAAAAAGGTTATTCTAAGTTAATTTTTTGCCAAAATATTGTATTTAAATAATTTTTTGTCATAATGTCTTTAAAACAATTTTATACATGTATTCTAATCTAAGCGACACTAAATATTCTGAAAATTATACATTTATGCGCTTTCTTAAAATTATGGTTCCGAATGTAGTCGGATACCTTAAGTAGACTTTTTACTTTTCTACAACAAAAATATAGAAGATAATCATTAATAAACAATTCTTTTACTGATACTATATTTCGATGCTCTAATAAAAGGGCAGTAACCAATGAATTTTAAAAATAATACATAAGTATATATGTATATATATGTAAACTGTATTATGTCACAATATTAAAAGTAAAACTATATAAAAACAGTTAATATTATATCTGATGCGCACTTCTTTTAAAGTTGCTGGCTTTTTAGGTGAGCAAAAGCTACGGCTTTTACTTTTTACTTCATAAGAACATTTTACATACGAAGTATTAAACGCAACTCACCGCGTAAATCTTGCATTCATCTATAGGCCATGGCAATAAATATATTCGTGAAATAAAATAATTAAAATGTCCATCAGCTTAAAAACTGAAAGGAATATTTTTGTGGTGGAACTGAATTTGCAGAATTTGGATTTTAATTTACGTCGCTCGGTGAAGCAATAATAAGGCTGTTCACGATGGACCTCGTAATTTTAAGCCTCTGTCAAGTAAGTGTGTGTGTGTGTGAGCTCTGATAAAACCTCTCCAAATTCCTACAATACATCAGCAGGGGAACGCTGAATCTCGACAGATTTAACGCGTGCAACAGTCGCTCTACACGGTGAGTCCTCTGTGGCATTAGCTTTCGAACCCTCCACTGGACAACGCTGGCTACGACAATGACCACTCGACCTCTTGAATTCGTAGAGACCATAGAAATGAAATTACGAAAGTTTTGAAACAATTTTATTTTTTCTCAATTAAAAATATCAGGAAAATAATTATAAGCAAGGAGCGATGTACCATTTGCCAAAACCTATTAGCTCTGTATATATAAAGTAACAACCCCACTATTTAAAAGACTTTTGCCGTATTCTTATTGATATATATTGACCTTTCTCGAAGGTCAACCACACTCTCTATGAGATCTCATTAGGCACTTATCATTCTACTAACATCCACCAGTACTTAGCCTCATTCATTGATACAGTCTCTGCATCTTCAGATTTGTTTAAATAGTAATGTGTCTATTTATATATATTACGACTAATTCACCAGATAAGGTTCTCAAATTAACTAACATAATAAAGGAACCCAAAGAGGCTATTTAATGGAAAATCGCGTAGTAATCCGCTACATTAAGATATTTTAAAATCAAGAAACATGACAAGGATGTTACCTCAAGTACCCATATATATGGAGCAATGGATTTACCCTTCACTCTCTCATTCGTTCTTTACCTCAGTGCTTCTCAAACTTCCAATATTTGCGACCCAATATTCAATCATAATTTCCATCGCGCACCCCCCTCCCCTCCAACAATAACAATGTATTGAACTCCATAATACTATACTTTGCCGCTAAAGCTGCCACTGGCGAATGAAAATGATTTACTCAGTCAAAGCATTAATTTTCCCGAACGCATATATACGTCTTTCCGAAGTACGATCTTTTTTGTGCATATTGCTTTCCATAAAATTATTCCAAAAGCTTTGGAATGGAACAAAAGGACTTTGAGAGTGTTTGTAAGGGATTTGCTTACTTCAGAGAATTTACTCATTTATCCCTTTTCTACCTCTTCCCCCTAATATATGGTTTACGTGGAAGGCTACATTGGGGAGCGAATAGTGTACAATTTTATCCGCAGTTAAGAGATTAACTATAAACTGTACAAAAATTATCTAGAAAAGTGTTATAATTTATGTATACATATAATTTTATGCATGACAAGGCCATGGGGTCACTGGTAATTATTAAACTTATTCTTAACTTAGTATTGTTAAATTAATTATGAAATACATTGTGCAGTACTGATGCATTTATAAATGTATTATATCAGTGTAAATGTGTAATTTTTATTTTGTCAGAATGTATTTTGATTGTTTACTTTTAGTGAATTAATAATTTTTTTTAAATAATCTTTTGTTTTCGACTTTTCAATATGCTCGTACCCCCTTGCAGAGTTATCACGCCCCCCTAGGGGGCGCACCCCACGGTTTGAGAAACGCTGCTTTACCTAAAATTATTTAACACACTTCATATATTTTTTCACAAAACAGTCTAACTGGCTTAAAAATTATGAATAGCAAACGCAAAGGTTATTAAATAGAAATAAATGCAGTATATATATATATATATATATATATATATAAATTTGATTATTGATATTATAAATACACCTTTCTTTTTCATAAAGTTCAAAATTTAATTCTTTCTTACAAAAAAAAACACACACACACACATACCGGTTTAACTTACTTTTATAAACTCCTATTTTGACTCAGTATTCTACAAAAAAAAGAGAAAGAGAGAGAGAGAAAGAAAAAAAAGAAAAAAATTAGTGGTCATCTTTGCGAGTAGATTTACCGGCAATATTTTAGTCCAACCATCGTGTGTCGAGTCTTCACTACACATTTAACGAAGCTGACGCAGTTTTAGTCTGTCCTGGCTCAAAGCCCACCCGTTGGTGTGACGTAAAAGTTTAGGAGATTAGAGTGTCAACTGTTGTTTCACCCTCACCACTCGAATGTGTCTGAAAGCTACGAGGTCTGTAGCCAATAGCCTTGAATGTGACTTTGATAAACAATTGATTCATTCTCTAAAGATCTGTTGTCAAGAAGGACTGTTGCAATTTATATCGTCGGAGCACAGTACCTTCACTTTCAATAAGAAAATGCGGAGAGGGGCATCATCTCAGGTTTCAAACGCGTCATTTGACTTTGGTCCAAAATCGTAAAGTGTATTTACTGTGACTAGCGGATGAGTAAGGTAAAATTATATTAACATCGTACTATAAAGCAACATGAGGTCTGATGGCGACGGACCTCGTAATTTTGAACCGTGGTCAAATGACGAGAACGACACCTGGGCTGGCTTCCCTCACTAAGCTATTACACCATGCAAACGGGAGAAATATATATATATATATAAACTTATTCATATAGCCGGGGTAGCCGAGTGGTCAAGGTATTGAATCGTGGCTGGCCTTGTTACGAGTTCGAGCCCAGTACCACCAAAGACCCGCCGTGTAGAGGAGCAATGCATGTAAAAACTGTTGAGAGCTCAAACGTCCTCCCGTTGATGTGGTAGTTAGAAGAGGGGGTTGCCAGCTCAGGTGTCGTCCACATCACTAGACCACGGTTCAAAATTACGTGGTCCGGCGCCAAAAGCCCTTGTGTAGCTGACCAGTGCGACGTTAATAGTCACTCACTATTTCTTGTTCATATTTTCAATCCTTAATAAAATACTTCTTTTTCATCCACTCAAGTTCAAATACATTTTTAAACTTGTAGCTTCTAGTGGATGACACTTGAAGTTAGTACTTTTTTCAAATATTAATTCATTAATTAAATTCAATTAATGAATAAATAGTAACAAAAATTAAAGTCCAACACCATATATAAAAAGGAAAATTGTTCGTTGTATCTCTGTAGTGCAATGAATAGCGCGTTGGAGGTCTAATCGTAGGTTCGAATACTACTTGGGATGATCTAATTTCTGAGAATGTGATTTATGAATGTATAAATTATAACAAACAAAAGTTATACTTCAACACTCAATACAGAAAGTAAAATCGCTTTCTATTTTGCCACTTAATATCGTGATTCTGTGTGTCATATGTATATTAATATTTTTATATTGTAATTATTTAATAAAAAGTAACTAATAAAATTTTCCTCTTTTGACCTAAGTAGAAATTGACTTAATTTTTTTATATGTATCTTGTTTGTGTTTTTTTTATCTATCTTACACAGTTATATAAATATTTCAATAGAAGATTTGATCATGAACTTTAAATTATTACTGACACAAGAATCTTTTAGATAAAGACACAATGTTACTCTTTTTCAACCAGTGAATTTTACTTTTTTTCCACAACCATTGGAGACAGTCAGAAATCTTCAAATCTTTTCCAGCTCATTAATCTGATATGTATTCCCCACTCGTAAAAGACATAAATAAAAGAAAAGTTTTTCACTCTGTTGAGGGGAGTAGTATATCTAAACTATAAGATTTTCGGAATCTTTCTGGAACGTGGTTCGAAACACAAAAGGTAAGATATAAAAGCTGACACGGTTTGAAATTTTGTTTATGTGAATAAAATAAAAATGCTTGCAGGTAAATATTTGTGTTGTTGGAATACCTATGTGAAGATATTTTATTTAGAGTTATATGTCTAGAGGTAAAAAATAGTTTTTTTTAAGATAGAACAATGTATGTTTTGCCAAAGAAAGAAAGTTTTACAAAAATATTGTTTGACTTTTTAGGTTTGTATAAGGTTTTCTGATGTTAGTTACTTAAATATAATATAAAATAGCATTTAATGGCTTGCATAATGTTGCATTTACTTCTTATATTTAATATATTTAACTCAGTGCTTCTCAAACTTTCAATATTTGCGACCCAATTTTTAATCATAATTTTCATCGCCCCCCCATACAATTATAATGTATTGTGTGAATGCAATAATAATATACTTTGATGCTGAAGTTAGAATACGACCTTAATTATACATCGTACTAATTATCAAGATAGGCATACAATTTTGTATATGCTACTTTAAGTAACAGATATTTTAAGAAAGTTACTTTTAAGTAATAGGATAAGTACACTATGTTAGCATATTAGGTAATAGAATCAGTTTTATGTTGTTAGTATTGATAAATTAATTATCAAATACATTGTGAGTACTGATACATTTATAAATTTATAGGTATTATTTATTACAAAAAAGCGTATACAGATGTGTATTTTATTTTTTAAAATGTCCGAGTGTGTGTGTGTGTGTGTGTATATTTTGTTTTGCATTCTTTAAATTAATAATTTTTTTAACAATCCTTTAGTTCGGATTTTTTGATAAGCCCGTGACCCCCCTGTAGGGTCATCACGCCCCCTAGGGGTTGCACCCCAGAGTTTGAGAAACGCTGATTCAACTGTTGCTTTTTTCAATTCTTACTCTATTAGCTCACAATCTCTATATATTTATTTATTTATTTATCTGGGTGGAATTTTCAATCGTTAATAAAATACATTTTAAAGGGCTCAATTGAGCTGAAACTTTATATACAGGTTTATTTTGGATGACAATACAATAATATAAAAATAATTAATAAAAATTAATTGATTAAAACTAATTATTTAAACAATTATAAATACAACCACGTTGGTATCATTTTTGGCGACTTAGCGACCCTTTTGGAGACTTGTGTCAAAACTTGAAAAGGTTTTTTTTCTCACGTGTTAAAGTATTCAGTTTAAATGAAATTTATATACACGATTGTTTTGGATGACAATGCGATACTTTAATGATAATTAATAAAAATTAATGACCACTTTAATGTTGTGATTCTGTCATATGTATATACATATTTATATTAATTGTAGCTATTTAATAAAAAGTAGCTAAAATAAAAATTTTCTTTAACCTATGTAGGAATTGAAACTTAATTTTTTTTTTATATTGCTTTTATTTATTTATTATTTTTTTTTGCCTGTTTGCTTTGGGTTTGATTTTTAAATTGATATTTAGCATAACTGTAACACAGTGCTTCTCAAACTTTCTATAATTACGACCCAATTTTCAATCGTAATTTTCCTCGCGCCCCCCTCCATATAATAACAATATATTGAATTCAATAATAATAATATACTTTGACGTTATGCTATAATTCTACTCTAATCATAAACCATACAAATTATCAAAATAAATGTTAAATATTTTGTATATAATTTTATAACATACATAGGATACTGGTAATTATATTAAACTTGGATCTTAACTTAGTACTGTTAAATTAATTATGAAACACATCGGGCGATACTGATACATTTATAAATGTATTATATCAATATTAATGTGTTTTTTATTATGTCAGAACACATTTTTTTTTGCTTGTTTTCAGAAAATTATTAATTTTTTTTAAAAAAAAATAATCGTTTATTTTCGACTTTCTGATAAGCTCGCGCTCCCCTTGTAGGGTTATCACGCCTCCTAGGGGGCGCGCCCCACAGTTTGAGAAACACTGCTGTAACATAATAAAATGACTATATAAAATGAACTTTATACATGAGAAATATCAGTGCTTTTACTCGACATTTATTATCCTCGGGAGTATATGTTTTGAATGAATATTAATAATAGATTTTTTTTCAAAAAGGCATAACATGCAAAACTTCAAAAATATGTGTCTGTACTGTGAAAAAGATCTTCGGCTTCCCAAAATTTGAAGCTTTTGTTGTGCTGTTGACAGTTTGAGGCCATGACTGTGTGTGTGTGAGAGAGAGAGAGTCTGAAGTTTAATGTTCCTTTTTTTTTTGGAACGGAGTTCAAAAAAATTTCGTATTTCTTCATGCTATCATCTATTCAAAATCTGGTATTCTGAAATTTTGCTTCGAGTTTTGTGAAGGAAAATTTGACCGTGCATATAAATCATTCATATATTTCGTCTTTTTCAGTTGTATTTTCGTTATTAATATAGCAAATATTATTTTTATTGGGGCTATATATCTAAAAGCCTTTCATTCGTTACCTTTTCTTCTTTAAAGAGTTAGAAAAATATACAAACAGGAAATTGCAGTAGAATAAAGAAATTCAATTTTGTATGCATTTCAATGCTATGTATTCTGTATACATATGAAATGCTACTATTACTTAAGGTACTATTATCTGAATAAAAGAGGTAACCACATTATTTTTTGCATAGGTTATTTTCATCTAATACTGAACTCTTTCATGCTAAATTATAAAATCTTAATATGCGGACATTGCATAGGTAAATTAAATTACTTTGTGTTATTTCGTTGGGGGTTATTATGTATCCCCAATACAACTATTTCACTCTAAACATAAATTTTCGTGATGCTGCAATAAATTTATTTGTGATGTCAACTTGGCTATATCGCCAATATTTCACCAAGTTTCCATTGAAACTCCACTGTAATTGTAAAGGATGGCGTTGTTTGCGAATATCGCAATTTTTATTATACTCAGGAACTACATAATACATATAAACCACAGTTTTATAATTTGAGCAATGAGTATGAACAGTTGTATAATCTGTGCAATGGGGGTTGATCAGTCGTTTGGTGGACAAGGGGTTATTCCCCCCCCTCCTCCACTTATTTTTATTTTTAAGAAAATTATTTTTCGACTAATAATTCCTCTCTTTGATAATGTAGATTAAAGAAGACGACATGTAATAACGTAATCACTAAAATATGCTACGACATCTTTGAAAGTAGATTAATGTTTACGAATATGCAGGTCAAACAAAAAAATGCCAAATTTCTAAAAACACATTTTCTTATTAAAAGATTACTGTAATCAAATAAATATTATTAGATCAAAAATTATTCAAGATACAAACATTATTCAAAAAAGAATTTTTTTTTTCTAAAAACGTTAAAAGACTTAGAAGTTCTCTATAGCTCTTCGTTTTGATTGTATTAACCTTCCACAATATGTTTTCTTTTATTTAGATTACTCTTTTCTGTTTGAATTTTGCTTAGAAACCTCTAGAATTTAAAATTATACTTTTTTATTTTATAATAAAAACTACACACATGAGGTTTTTCTTATTTTATAAATTTAAGCATTTTCCTAATGAGAAAGTACAACCTATGACAATAAAGCTCAATGAATGAAGTCAGAACAGCCGATCTGGCAACACTGGCGAAATAAAAAGCTGCATATGCATAGCGGCAGGTGTTGACCATCTGCCCCCACCATAGTTTATTTAAGACTCACTTGTATTCCGTGTAAAGCTTGTTTTACAAAATGCTTGTTAAGTACGGTGGTTCTTAACTGAGAACAGGAAAATGAACAAATAAAAGATCAATTTAAAGTTTTGTTTTAAGCTTAGCAAGAGACGCCAAAAGAAACTTATGCGATGCTAGTACGTGTTTATGAAGATCAAGCACTATCCATGAAGCGTGTGTACGAGTGGTTTGCCCGTTTTCAAGAAGGCTGGGAAAGTGTTTCTGGGAACCCCCGTAGCAGAAGACTGGCAATCAACGTCAGTGACGAAAACATTAAGAAAGTGAGGTGATTAACCACTAAAGATCGTCAATTAAATGTGAATGATAGCTGATGAACTGCAGATAAACTGTGAATCCGTGCGACAAATCATTACTCAGAATTTAGGGATGAGGAAAACGTGTTATCGATATTTACGATATTCCTAACATCCAGCGAAACGTGACGAGGATTCGGATTCCATCCCAAAAGAAGACTTCTTGCAAAGTTTCCAGGACTTGTATAGCAGATCTTAAGGGTGCATAGCTATGGAAGGTGACTATTTTAAAGGATAGTACGGTAACTTTCGTTAATATTTCAATTGTGTTATTTTTACAGGACTATTCACCGAGCTTTATTGTCAAAGGTTGCATTTACAGTTTCTTTCTGTTGAAAAACTCCAATCCACAAAGTAAAAAAAAAAATGTTTCTTCTCTATTAATAATTCATCGCAAGTATACCCCTACATTCATTATTTTATCTTTAAATATAATAATTATTATGAAAATAATACTTAAACATTTAAATTACAAGGAACAATTTAAATAAATATTTAGAAACGACAAAATGTCTTAAACACTCAAAAAATAATTTTTTTTTCAAAAAAAAAAAAAAAATGTGGGAA
>BMAV01016514.1:278172-310174 GCA_019973955.1 Trichonephila inaurata madagascariensis
ATGAAGTTTTTCCACGCATTTCAGTAAACGTTGATTCCTCCTTCTCTTTCGCGTGACGTACAAGGCCCACATACGATTTATTTTAAAGCAAATCAGAACGCGCTTGAGACTTATTACGTTGTCTGTAGCATATTCAATACAATTTATAGTGTTCTTTAAAGAAGTAAATATGGGTCCTGATAAACGAAGCAAACACAGTACCGGTTTCAAAATCAAAGTGATTCAATTTGCAAAAGAAAAGGGAAATCGCGCTGTAGCAAGGGTGTTTAAATTTGTTGAAATCTCCATATCCATGAGTGGACGTGCAAAGGAAATGACAATCATTAATATACCAAAAAATAAATGTGCTTTAAGTAAAAGAGTAACAAAATGGCTTATATTCCAAAAGAAAACTTTGCCAACTGAAAAAGAAAAACCTCCATAATAGATTAATTCTAACAAAAAATGTAGTGCCATTTCTTTTAAATAAACAACATTCTGATGTATGAAGAAGTGTAATTGTTTTTTAAGCCCATATTTTTTTTTATTTTTTAAAGCTCATTTTCATACCCGGCGTATAGCACGCACTCCTAAATTTCGATCTTATTTTTCGTGTTCTAAGTGAACGTTATAAGCAAGATTTTACGGTATATTTGTGTGATATAAATGCATGTTACTCATATAATAATCATTCATACTGAACTTTGTCATAATGAAATATAAAGAGGGAATAGTATATATAATTTTTTGAGTCTCTTCAAGTCCTATAATTACCATGAAAAAAGTGGTATAATGACTCTTTCAAGAATAAATTGATACAAATAGTGTATCTTATAATAATTATTATTTTGATTAATTGCATCAAAATCAGTATGTTTTGGAATGCGAAATGAACTGAAATCAATGGATAGAAAGTCTTGCAGATTTATGTGACACGATATGAAATTCTTGGTACAGTTATCGGACCCAATTAAATATCGATAATATTCACGTGAGAGTTAATTTAATCTCAAGAGGTAAAGGAAAATACGTCGATCAAACTTATAGAATTCATTTCACATTATAACAGGATAATTCAGTAGATCCAGACTAAATGGATCAATATGATACAAACTAAAGCTGAAGTCCAGTAAATGTTGTATGCATACAAAGAGATCTTTTTAAATGAAAGATCTTTGGTTAACTTTTAGACGGAAAGAGAAAAACTGTTACATACAAGTTGTGCTCACAAAAGCACGAAAAAAAAATTTAATTTATTTTAGTGACTTAAATTTCCATTGATTTATTACTAATTTAACTGTTGATTTATTAAAAAGTGCTCGGTAGTAGAACTTTTTGATACTTTAATTTCATTCCATAAGACAGTTTTAGAAGTAATTTGAAAAGGTCTGATAACTTTGGTATTTTTTTTTGGTAAAGTTTGGACCGTTTTAAAATACTTTGGAAACAAACACCTCTTAAATTTAAAACTAACTGTATGGCCCGGCGTTGCACGGGCTTTCTCTTTACCTCATGACGCCTACATTTCTGTGTGTTTGTACGCACGCGATGAGAGTGTGATTTCTACATGTATAATTATGTCATTAGTTTCTATAATTACTGATTCTAGCTGCATGGCTCGACATTGCACACTGACTTCCTCTACTTTTATAAATTTTCCCTTCTTAATATCAGAACGTCCAGGGGTGGGTGTGATTTCAAACACCTCTTAAATGTAAAATCAGCCTAACCTGGAATTTAGTTATAAGAAAAAAGCGTTTTGATGTGTTTTATTTTGCAACTGTAAAACTAATTCTATTTTTTATCTCTTAGATTGATATCCAGGTGTGTGTTTTGGAAAAGAAAAAAATCTATTGAATGTATTTATGTTTCAATAAGACAAATTAAAAAAAAGTATGTACTCATAATAAAAGATAATCGCGCTAGAGAAGCGTATACCTAACCGCAGAACTCAATTCGTGCAGTACTTTGTTATTAAAACTATTCAGCAAAAGTTAATCTTTATAATTGTTTCCATTAACAAAAAAGAAAGTAAAGTGATTTCTCAAACACAATACTTTTTTGTAAATTAAAACATTAAATTGAGCAAAAAATATACATTTATTTTATGTTCGATGTAATTGTTTTTTATGTGAAAACGTGACAACATAAATAATTTCCAAAGCTTTCTCTATCACTTGGAAAAGGAACCGATTAAAATAAATTTAAGTGATGTCTTTTAAGAGAAAGTATATAAATATATATATAAGGCCTTTAAGCATATATATATATATATATATATTTTATATTTTATGAATGTAAGAAGTATGCTTATGAAAACTTAAAAAATAGCTTTTGAATATTTCAATTAGATTTAACATTTGAAACAATTCATATAAATTTAATAAATAAAATAAGTCTGATACGTTGTTAACGTATTGTATTTCTTAGAAATCATGCTTGAAACAAGAATTTTATTTTATTCAATAATCAAGACATCGGTAATTTAATCGTACCTTCTCCACGAGATCACAGATACGTTAAGAGCATCTGGTAGGCAAGCAACACTGTCTCTAATTCGTACTCATTCGCAATTTGTCTTCGTTTGGTTGGAAATCCCCTAAAGGTAGATTCTGATTCGGGCATAACTATCCCGACCAACTATTATTAGAGAAATCATAGATTCCATCACGGATCTAGAGGACCTATTTAAACATAGGAATATTTTAGTGTAAATGATAGAACTCGGACTCTCTTGCTTAAGGCAATATGACACTATTATTAAGTTATACCCAGCTATATGTCAAATGTTTCCCTATAAAGTTAATGCACAAATGGCAAAATCTAAATGCTAAGAGAATGAAAAAGATACTCTCTGTAAGTATTAAACTAATTGATTTTGGCTTTGGGAAACATATAGTAAATATCTATCTCAGTATTTGTTTCACTCACAGTGTAATTAGTAGGAACTGGAATAATCAAAAGAAAGTTAAATAGATTAAGTCGATATATTTGTAACTTAAAATACATTAGAATTATTTCCCTTTCTTAGAATCGCTTCCAATGGAAGGCAAATAATTTAATTGCAAAGTAAATATAGTACTGTTCTAAGAATTAAGATTCATTTTCTAAGAGAATTATTTTAATCGGAATAAATTATACTACTTGATCCTTAAGCAAACTGTTTGTGTGTGAGTTGTTTAAGCTAAAAAACTTGTTAAACGGCCAGAGAGATTATTAATGAGTTTGACAAATAGTTGCGCAGTGAATTATCCTTTTGGTCTAAGAATTGTAAGACATACAGTTGTTGGCTTAGAACTAATGAATGGTTATCAATTTCTTGAATAGCATCATTAGCTTAGTTTGATTATAACTCTTCAGCTATGTTTCATAAATTTAATTGGATATTGAACATAAAAATAGTCTAATTTAGGAAAAATTATTTTCATTAAAAATAATAAAAGTAATTATTCATCTAAACAACAAAGATTATTCAAACATTTTAGATATTTTCAATTGCATTATTTCAGAGTTATTTAGATAACTTTTTTGCTCATCAAGGAAATTGTCGTTTTTCAAAAGCAGTTTTTAATGCATACATTTTTGTTAATGAAATTTTTTGTTATCAAAATTATTCTAGTGATTCTCCTCTCTCTCTCTCTCTCCTCTCCATTTTTTTTTTTTTTTTTTTTTTTGCTTGAAAGAATTAAAGTTTCAAAATTATAGTTTAATTGTCGCATATTAAAAATAATTTAAATGTTAAAGTAGTTTAAAGAAAAAATGAAAAGAAAATTAATGATTAAAAAGTTATGAATGTATTTGGTAACACTTTTACGTAGAATGAACATGAAATGATCACATTTTATTCATACTGGATTTCACGGAAATAAAACAAAAATTATCCATTTTAACATTTTGAGTCTCATAAATAAAAGAAAATTAAATCAAAGAAATTTTGAACATAAATAAACCAGTCTAAATTTAATTCTTAACCATTGAAATGATTAATAATTTTTTAAATTTATTACCTCACATTCCCTAACCTCTTCAGTCTCAAGGTACACATATATGCACCTACAGTTTTAGCTTTGTATCTTATTAACGGATGAAAACAGTCAATTGAGATCAAATGTCATCTTTTGTGCACGTTCATGAATTTCAATCTTACCACCAGATAATTATATTTCGATTTTTTCGTAGGGATTTTCAATGCACAAAGTAGAAATGACCGACTCGACAAAATGCCGAAAAAGGAAGCTATTTTTTAATATATACTTAAAACTTCTGAACATATTCTTTTAATTGATGTAGATGATTTCCAAAAGTTGATAGATCATATGATTATCACACTTTTAACAGTTGTGGTATTCTAAATATAGAAGAAATTTTTAAGGAGAACATTTATGCACCTCCGGTTGTTATTCGATTTCAGATGTAAATGATATTCAAAATGAAATATTGCGTGTAATGTTATTTCTTAGAAAGATGACATACTTTTTTTGGTGATTTATAGTTACACTTTATTTTAAGTAATATCACGATGCTTATATTCTATACAATAATTTAAGAAAAGTTCAGAAATATACATAATATTTACATTGATATTTGTTTTTACCTTGTCATAGTTTGAGATCGTTTTGATTTATTTATAACTAGCTATATAACTTAAATTTTTTTCTTTAATCTAAATTTTAATTTATACACATATATTTTAAGAAACTTATTATAATGATTGTTGTATTTTGGTTTAAAATATTTCATTTGGAAAGATATAGAAGAAATTATGAATCAAAGTGATTGTATTTCTAATTATTCAAATGAAGAGAATTCTGAAGATGTAATTTTGCCTGATGAGGTTGGTTTATTTGTTGAAGATTAAGATGGTATAAATAATACTACAGAGGTATAACACCAAATATTATAATGAACACATATGAAGTAAACGCTGGACTACAACTTTTTTGCAATGTTCGATATGATAGAATCAGACGTTTCCCCCTCGAATTATGACAGACAAATTTGCATCAAAGTGTAGATATAAAGGTTACAAATCTAGAGCTCGCATTTTTTATACTAAATGTTGTTGTTTTTTTCAATTCCTCTACAATTAGTTCACACTCTCCCATATATATATATATATATATATATGTTGTTCAAATTTTCAATCGTAAATAATATACTTTTTATTCATCCACTCAAGTTCAAGTACACTTTTTTAAACTTGTAGATGATGACACTTGATGTTAATACAGTTTTTTTTAAATATTAATTCATTAAATATATTAAATTAATACATAAATTATAACAAGCACAAATAATAGTCCAACATCATATATAAAAAGGATAGGCGCTCGTTGTGTCGCCGCAGCGCAATGGATAGCACGTTGGGCTACTAATTCAAAGGTTGAGGGTTCGAATCCTCCCTAGGAAGGCATAATTTCAGAGAATATGATTTCTTTTTTTACCATAATATTTTATTAGAAGAATTAAATTTAATTAATGAATATATAGTAACAAACACAAAAAAAGTCCAATACCCTATATAGAAATGGAAATTTGCAAGGAAAATCGCTTCCTATTTTGTCACTTAATATTGTGATTCTGTCATATGTGTATACATATTTATATTATTATATTAATTGTAACTTTTAATAAAAGTAACTAAAATAAAAATTTTATTTGTTAACCTAAGTAGGAATTGAAACTTATTTTTCTTTTTTTATATTACTTGTTTTTAAAATATATCATGTCTGATGCGGTTAAAAACTAAAGCTGTAGACTGAATATTTAGAGTTTAACAAGCTCGTGGTAGTGATACAAAAAGTTTGAAGATCAAAATATTAACTGGGACATTTCTGATTAGTAAAACTACATATTGCAACTATTTATAACACAATTTAAGATAGAATCATTTCCCATACTTTTCTAATGGCATAATCAGTCCATCAGAAACGAATTGCTAACAAAACATCCAGAATAATTCTTTTGATAGAAAGGTTCAATAGAAACTGACAGCCTGTCAACAACATATTTGCCCAGTTGTTAAGATGCAACAGAAGTCTTTCTGCAGGATGCTAAAAGTCTTTCTGTATATTACGGAAATGCTAGATAAAGTGTCCCGAAGCTCTGCCAGAATCTCGAACATTGAATAAAGCATTTCTAAGAAAAGTTTTCGTCTTTCAAACCGTTTCAGGAATGCTTTTTGTAAGTTGAATAGCAGTTATGCTACTTTTTGTCAAACGAAAAGCCTCGGCAAGATAATCAATACTTTTCCATACTTCATTTAAAAGAAATTAATTCTTACATTCAATTTTTGAACTGAGGAAAAAAGAATTTATTTCCCAATTCAATTTTAACAAGTGTATGTGTAATACTGTTTTCCGAATTATAAACTATATATATTTTTTTTAAATCATAATATCTGAAAAAGTTTAATTTGATTGCATTACTATGTAAAATAAAGTGTGAAAAAGAGTATAATAAAACAAAACAAAAAGTCAGTCTCAGTCAAGAATATATTAAATTTAATTGTATGTGATCATTCGTGTATACAATTAATCATATAATGCAGCAGGTGATTGAGAAAAATCTTAATTCGCAACAAAAATCGATAAAATGTAAAAACAGGAAAATGTATGTCTGTTTGTTAAAAGTCGATTTTGGAAAACTGTTCAATATTGCATAAGTAGTTGCAGAATTTAATCATTTAAATATATATATATTTCTGAGATGTAACAAATAGGTTTTTAAGTTATATATTAAAGACCCAATGTGTAGACAAGGATAAACTGGATAGGAAGAGCCAGAACCCATTGGGTGCTTCTGCTTCGTTTGTATAACATGTAGAAGGGATGGTGCATGTTAAATTTATGCAATCTCGAATTCCTCTTATTGTCATTGTGTGAAAGCTTGGAGAATGGGGTTCTGGCTCAGGTGTCGTCCTTGTGATTTAACCATGGTTCAAACCAACGAGGCTCAGTCGTCAATAACCCTCGTATTACTTCAAAGGAAGACGTAAATTAACAGTGAATCAAGCGTATTTGGGGTTGAGTAGTGCTTTTTGGACTACTGAATCAGCGAAATAAAAAAAAAGAGTTATAACAGGATATTGAAAACAATCAATGATTGTCTTCAAGTGTATGTTTTCAACTGATAAACTGTTTCAAAATCAGAATTCTCCTAACTGCGTGTTATCGTGATTACGAATCCAAAATATATAACGGTGATGGGCGTGCCGTATCGAAGGACCACAGATTACCTCATTTGCATGAAAATCCAATTACTTCTTGGCACATAGTGTCAATATATATACTATGTTCCAAGTGTAATAATGTGAATACAACTTTGAAGACTCCGATTTTATTTCATTTATCGCGTTAAAAGTATTAAGCCCTGTGATTGACAGGTTTAATCTCGGTTCTTCGAAAAAGAATATCATAAGGTATCCGACTGGGCTCGGAGACAATTTTCTGAAATATGTCTTAACTAATTGCTGTTTTTTAAGTAAGTATGTTGCAAAACAATTAAAATACAGCACAGCGAATTTTAGAAAAAAATATTTTTCAAAGTATGGAGAAATCTTAACCACAATAATACAAAAATTTGCTCTTTTGCTAACAAATGTAAAAGAAAAAAACAACAACAGATTACAGAAACAAATTAATTTTTTCAAGAATACATTTTTCAATATTTGACCATGCTGTATTCTAGAAAAAAAAACTCGTTTTGTAATGTAAGTGTTTAGCATGAAAAAACTGAATATTTTTTTTAAAAAAAACCCTTTTTTTTCATGTATAATCATATTAAAAAATACCTTAACCTTTTAATTGTCATGCCCGAGATAATCTCAGGCAAGGCACCAAGGCTCCAATATACCATGCCCGAGATTATCTCCGATATGGTACTAGTGCTCCATGTCACGCCCGAGTATTGTACGGGTTAGTTTTTATTGTGCGTACATCTCTTATTGTTATACCGAAAACATATCGGGGAAATTTTGTTTCAGCTTCATCACTTAGTCAAACCCGAATCTATAACGAGAAGAGTTAATTTGGACTCACAAAACAATACAAAACTGAATTACTGAAGAACTAATAGGTATTCATTTTTATTTATTTTTATTCTATTTTTTAGGAAATAATGCTCCACTAGAAGCAAATTTTACCACTGTCACGCTGTGTGATAGCCACCTCAAACAAATATGTATTTGCTACAAAACCTTGAACATTTTTATGCATATACAGTCGGACCTCTATATAACGAAGTCGCTAAATCTCGTAAAAAAGTTCGTTATATAGAGGATCATCTTCAATTTTCTTTATAAACAATATAAAACACATTTTAAACTCATAAACACAATGTATTAAAATAAAGCAATTATTCAAATATTTTTGTAAATAAATAATAAATATATATATTTATTTTATTCATATCTTATTTATCAAAAAAAGAAAAAGAAAGAAAGAAAAACTGCAAGGCAAGTTTCTTGACGCCTTTATCCACTTCCTGAAGAATTAAATTTTTTTCTTTGATGTTCAAGCACTTATGTTTTGAAGTTTTCCAGCCACAAGAAAGAAATTACCAGTACGACTGCTCAATGAACACTACTCAAGGACACGGGGACATAGGACAACTCCACTGATGGTGCTAGGGGATATCGAAGATGTTTCTACTGAACTGGACAATGAGAGTTAAAGGTAGCCCTTCTTGGATGAAACGTCCAAAATTCTACTGCTTTCGGAGAGTTAGGCACCTAATAAAACCAGTTCAAGACTTATAACCACCATAAAATGTGTTAAAAGAGAAAATAACTTGAAATGTCGAGAAATACTTCAAAAATAGAAAGAAAAAAAAATTGAATCACAAGAGAAAAAATTCGTTATATAGAAAATGCACTTAGCTATAGAGATATTATATTACGAAGAAAATCGTGAAATGTTCTTGGTTCCAGGAAAAAGTTCGCTATATAGAAAAATTCGCAATATAGAGGTTCGTAATATGGAGGTTCGACTGTAATTCAAAACATCAATTTTTAACTACTAAGTATATTTTATTTTGTACCAATATTTGATTTTTGCAATAAAAAAAATTACAGTTTATGGACTCAAATCATCAAAATAACTTGACAGTTAAAGGGTTAGTTGAAAAATTACCATTTGCTTTTAGCACAAGGCATTAATTTTAATACTCATTATATTTTAAGAACCAACTCAAAAAATTTCATAATATTTCGATTACTCTAAGAGATATCACTGTTACAGTGAACCACCATTAAATTCAAAAATAACGTTCTTCAAATAATGCATTGTAAAAAAACTGATGAAAAGATAGCAAATCGTTTAAATTAAAATATGCATTGCAATTAGTTATTATTTGCCAATTTAAAAAAAAAAAGCAAAATATATTCATTAAAACATTTATAAAGTGGAATAAAGTTTACTAAACAAGAAAAGAATTCGTTAAAATACTTTAAATGAATAAAAATCGTATTTTGTGATTGAAAATCAAACGAAAACACCCACTTCCGGTTTCGGAAATCAACTTCCTGTTTCAATTTGGGCTCACTACCCGAAACGTAAACAGGCTATAACATTTTTTCTAATCAACTCGGAGCTTAAAGTAAGATATTTTTAGAAACCTTATTGAAAAGGCTACAAAAGTAGGTTAAAAATAAAGTTTGATTTCTTAAAACCAAAATGAGGATATTAAATCAGTCGGATACTTTAATAGCTTGCACGTGCCTCACACAATGATTGTTTGTGCGTGTGTGTGACCCCAAACTTTTTCCTAAATTCACTTACGCAAATCCGGAAAATTATTACTATATTTCCCTTCATTTTATTTCGTGATTTTAACACACCCCGATTATTCTCCTCATTGTATTTGCTAAATAAGTTTATTTTCTACCCGGTTTTTCACTTTTTCATGACCAATTCCAAAATGTATGGCTCGCATGCATACATATATACGTTTATGCACGTATGTTTTAGGTGGAAGGGAATGTTCTGTCATTTTTTTCTAAAAAAAAAAAAAAAAAAAAACTCCTTTTTTTTAAAAAATTTTATTCAAAACATAATGCCCTTTGTTAGGTACGAGTACCACTGTGTACCAGCATTCTGACATCTTATCTAACACCCTGGAAAAGAAGTCATCTGTTTTGGAGGTAAAGTCTTTCAACTGCCATTTGGACACCCTCATAATTTATGTATTCATTTCTATTAAGAAAGTTTTGCACTGAACTGAACAGATGATAGTCAGATGGTGCAATATCAGGGGAATATGCTGGCTGAAGTAAAGTTTCCCAACACAATTCTGCAATTTTTTGTGCGTTTTTTCTTGTCACGTGTGGTCCAGCGTTGTCATGATTTGCCTTTCTGCTGGGCAAACATGGACGTTTACATTGATATTCTTTATACAAATCATCAAGTTGTGAACAATAACGATGATCATCAACGATTTCATTTTCTTTCAGCTACTTATAGTGTACTGTACCTTTGTGGTCCCACCAACAGCACAACATAGCCTTCTTTTGATGCACGACAGCTTTGGATGTGGATAGTGGTGTCTCCCCTTTGTAAATATGTGCCCTTTTTCTAACCACGTATTTATACATTGTCCACTTTTCATCTCCTGCTGCCAAGTTGTCCAAAAATTGTTCCCTTATGTGACGAGCAAGATTTAAAGAACATATCGGAATTCTCTGCCCATATAAATTTTTTTATTTAGTTCTTGTGACATTCATACAGAGTTTGGACACGAAACCAGGCCTTTTAACGAGATCCAATGCAGTAGTCTGAAGAATTCCAAGCTTGAATATCACTTTTGTGGAAGTTAACGTGGAATATGTCCTGATCAAACTACGTAGCACTTCGACATTGACATTATATGGGCTTCCTTATATGGATTCATCTTTTAAAGAAAAATCACCCGAACGAAATTTTGCAAACAATCTTTAGCATTTTCGAACTGTTACTGTGCTGTCTCCAAACACGTCACACACGTTTTTGAAGTGATAACTTGTATTGGTATGTTTTGCTGGAGAGTGAACTTGAATGAACGTCACTCTCGGGTATGTAACGCTCATTCGGCTTTTTTCGTCTTTAGTCGGACATACACGCCCCTAAAAAAGGAAAAGAGGGACGTTTCCCTTCGCCACTCTGAAATGTGGTAGTTTGTTCCCTCACCAATACGCACTAAAAGTAAAGTTCCCAGCTTAGATCTAAGTGCCTTTCCCTGCCACCTCTTTCTACGGAAATGAATCCGGGATTCTTTAGCATGAGTTGAAGCATGAAAATGAAACGTAATATTTTTAAAAAATAGGCTTAGAGAGAAAGAGAAACCCTACACTAAAAGTAAACATAAAATGTAGAAAAAGGACAAATTTTTGTAAAACTAAGTAAATAGTATAATTATCATTAGCAATTTTGCTGAGATCTTAAGAATAAAAATCTATTTTTGTAAGCGAATCAGAATAGCAACGAACAAATATAGTTCTATTAATCACATTACTTAAATATACTTTGAGTCTAAAAAGAAAATTTAAAATTTAAAATAACAAAACTAAGTATACAGGTATTAAGAGAAAGTTATATTAAATAATTTAAATACAAGAAAACAAAATATAATTAAGAAGACTTTCCTTGCGGCTGTTCCAGATATATTTGTACAAAACTGCCATACAATTAAAAAAGAGCTAGTATAAGCCAGAGATTATGTGATATAAATCTTCTGATTAAATCCCTTTTTAAAGGTTTTGACCTAGATTCCTCGCTTCCCTGTATTACTATCCCTTTGATTAAATTAATTCATGGATAGAATTGAATATTGTTAAATTACAACCAAAATTCACAAAGCCGAATTGGGTCTTCTGAACAAATTACCTATGATTTTAAGTGGGAATTTTAAAGTAGGTTTTTCAAAAGACAAATCAAAACCTTCAGTTGATTTTTTTAAAATCCAAAATTCAATTCAATTATGTCAAATGATCCAAATGAAGCATGAAGAAGTACGGACCAAGGCTTGACGGAGTTTTTTATTTATTTTTTTTTATAGATATTTAAATAAAATTTTGAATCTAAAGGAATTATAGCCTATTTCAGCTACCATAAACCTATTGTTTCCTTCTTAGAATACAATTAATTCCCAAATATGATTGTATATTTCGCACAAAAATATTACTTTATGATTACAGACATATGAATTCATAATTTTATAGGACAGTACTAATATACCCTTGTTTTATATTCTCATAACTAATCCCTGAAATAACATTACAAAATTAGAAGTTATCACTTCTATCGTGTGGTCATAATCACACACACTTTTTTTTAACCTCCATCGCGTTATTCCTTTTTTTGAACTCATACAATGTATAATGCACTTTTTCTTCACTCATGTTGACAGCTTTAAAAAATGCTGATTAAAATATGAAAAAATTAGTCTAAATCGTTAATCATATACTAATTAAACTGTTTAGATCTGTTTCAGACGGATCCAAATTCTTGCTAAGAAACGACAGTGCATAAAAATACACGTGTTCTTAAATGACAACTTTCCCTTATACCAAATATGTATGTATATATGTGAGCGAAAAAATAAGTCAAATACAAAAGTTATTCAAAGAAGTGAGTGGATTCAGCACTTTTTGTCATCACCGTAAATAAAAAGTTGAAACAATTTTATAGATAAATACGATTCACTTTAAGTAAATGTGTAAATAATTTTTTATTGGCTTATTGATTTAACTGCTTCAAAAATTAGCTCAAACATTACTCTTGTTCTTAAGTTTTTGGAAGTCAGGGTATTTTTTGGTTAAATCTTCTTAGTGCGAATAAAAAATATCGGATTAAAATAAATGTGCTTCAGAATGGATTTCCATTTATATATGACTATCGACTTATTGGAAGAATAAGATTGACAAAAAATACTCGAAGACATTTCTAGTAGCTTCCTGTGTGTGTAAAGCAATTTTCTACTTTATTTTAAAGGACTTCAACATAATTGGATTTAAAAGCATACATTCTTTTTCTTACCTCAGATTGTGATTCATCTTTTGTGTTATATATCTATGTGTGTGACGGTAGCCGGTAGGGGTTTACTTGGATTGTTGATATATTGTTACAAGAAACTTCTTCTGAATTACGTTCAACTCTTTTATTCATATACATATAAACGTTAATGTGTACAACCACATCTGTATTTCTTAATTAGTAGGTACGAACACGCAAACACAGACTAAGTGACATTGCGAAAATAAGAGGCGATGGTTACATGGTGACAAAAGAGAAAGGAAGTGGATGGCAGTCTAGTTTTGGGCATCTGGACTCTCTCTGATACACACACACACACAGTCCTCAATCCCATATCTTAGTCTTTGATGTGGGGCTTGGCTTTCGTTGAGTTGCTCAGTCTGCGATGTAGAGCATGTAGGCTATTGGCTGTGTCGAAGGAATCCGGGAGGAGGGGCTTAGGTGGTCGTCATGAGGTAGAAAGTTCATACATTGCTGAGAGCTAGGTGGGTACTCTCTCATTGGTTGGAGGTGGAAGTGAATATAGCCTCTTGCTGGCTGCAAGAAGATAAGAAAGAATAATTAAAAAAGAAAATTTTTTAAAAATTTAAAATTTGCTAGGGTGCAATAATTGCCTAATTATTGCAAGAATGAAATAATTAAGGCGGATTGTACGAATCCAGTAGGCTTCTTCTCGGCCTTTTAGTATTATCATTACAATTATAAACATCTAAATTAATCGTATTTGCATTGTTTGTATTCGGCAAATTATTGAAAAAATTTATGGCTAAAAAGAGAAAGGAAACAAGAAGTCTCGCTATTTATACGAGATGGTGAATGTGACGTGACTTTTTCTAACAGAAGCTATGATTGGTCAGAAACTATGCTCGATAGTTTCTGACGCATTCCTACTATTCGATTACAATTGAAATCCGATTATGCAGGTAGGCCAGTTAAAATAATCAAACGCGGTTCCTAAAGGAATGGACTATCAATAATTAAAAGTTACTAAAACTGATATTAAAGGGAATCATTACACACACACATATATATATATATATATACTTTTTATATTGAAATTTTTAAAATCCGTAACACTAGTTAATAATGCAAATAGAAACATTTTTTATACAATGTTAGCAATCAAAAGTCAGACTACCTCTTAAGGGGGTTCACCCTTGTGACGGCCTGTTTTTTAAGCATTTTTAGGAAATTTTTTTTATAACCAGTAACATGATAGAACTTTAAGTTTCTTATCATTTATTTACATGTATCTTAAGAGTATGTATATAAAATTTAGCATAAAAAATATCCAATAGAACGTGAGTTATAGCGCTCAGAACACACCCACCTCGAAAAAAGAGACACTCACTTCCTTCACTGTTCCGGCTGATTGGCTCATCTGAAACAAAACAAAAAAATAACGGCGTCTTAGTCTATAAGCTTAAATGCACCAAATGAACTACACTCAATTGAAAATATCGAAAATTGGATTTTTGGTAGACTTCTGAAGAAAAAGTTTTAAATTTCATGGGTTTTTTTTGTTATGCTTTTGTTATAAAAAATAGAAATATTTTGAATTTTTTATAATCGGACTTCATTTGGTGCGTATATATGTGCTGAGTCTACCCTATAAATTTGAAGCCATTCTGTCAAACCGCTCTTGAGATATGACGGAGGAAAGTTTGAAAAACACAGTTTAGAGAAAACGTGTTTAAAGTCTCAAGTCAGATTAAAACAATGAAAATCTTAACTTAGCGCACCGAACAGCTGCTCTTCTATAACACCTGCTTCTTTATAACGACTTTGAATTTTAAAAAAATCACTTTGCCACCATATTCTAGACATGTTAAGGAAGCAATTTAAGAGAAAAAAAATCTTTTTTATTTTTTGAAACCATCACATGAGTGAACTATCTTAATATTAATCATCCTGTAGTTGAAAAGTAAAATTTAATAGCATGATTTATTTCGCTTTTGGGTAGAATTAAATATACTTGCAGTAAATTTCTTTCTAAAAATTTTGCATATTTTTTCTCAATTCCCGTAGTTTATATTCAATCGGCTAAAGTTTGTTTGAAAATAAAAGTTTACCCCCAGAACAGTGATAGACAAAATGAAATAAACTTTATGATTTGAGGTTCAAGGTATACAGTAAAATTAAGATACTGTAATTTTATGAGAATTAATTTTACGTGTTCATCACAATATTTCATCTAAAAACTTCACTAGACACTCGTCAGGTTTTTAATAACAGTGAAGCTGTGTATTACGTAATCAGACACTGGAACAGGGGTCGGCAACCTTTTATAAGAGGCATGCCAAGCCATTCTAGTACCAATATGATTCAGCGTGCCACACAGTAGGACACTTCTGAAACAATTCGATTCTCGTGATGAAGCATGCAGAATTAGAGAATAGAGGTCAATAATTGAGGCTTACTGTTTTATTATATATTAATTTTGCCTAATTTAAAGGTACTTCTTAAAATAAAAATAAACAGTATAAAATATAACTACTTCTTGAACAAAAATAAAGTATTAAAATTGTACATTTATCATATATTTTGAGACATATTTGTTAAAATAAGATATAGACAACGTAAAATATAAGTATTTCCCTTCACTAAAATTAAAGCAAAAGATAAATGAAAAATTTAATGCCAACCTAGTGCTTTCACCTCTACTTTCATATTGCAAAATAAGCGGTATAATGTGCGACTTTTAATTTGTAACACGATCCTAGGCATTCAGTTGATAAATAACTTCTTTGTGCACTCGAAGTATTTTTCATATGATGAAAAACTTTTCACTTTGATATGTAGAACCAAAAGCGGAAAGCAGAGTACATGCCACTTTCTCTCTTCAAACGATTAAATCTCCAGCAATGACATTTAATGTTTACAAAATAGCTGTAAATTTATCTTTAGAGTTATCATTCAGATTTTTTCGTAATTCCGTAAATGTCCATAACTTTGAAGAAGTTTGTCAAACCCCACCGATTACAAATTTATCAATTTCCATCCACTTAAAAATTGACAAATTTGTGTAGTTCAGAGTGCCACTGAGAATTGTACTGCGTGCTACATGTAGCCCGCGAGCCATGGGTTGCTGATCCCTGCACTAGTATAAATTGTAGATGGTATCTTCGATTTCCACTTCAAGCTGCTATGTATAATGGTCATTTTTATATATTAGGCCGGGGAAACGGAAATCCATTATTTTTCGGTAGATCGCTGTAGTGAGCGATATCTCGTAAGGTATTGATCAAGCAATTTAAGATGTATGCTTATAGGAAGGTGACATTTCTCACTAAAAAAATTCTTTTGCTGTTTCTTGTTTGGTCCATTCATTTATGAGTTACAGGGTGTTAAAAATGGAAATTAATAAAGAGAAAATTCTATACATTTTACAGTTTTTCTTTGATAAAGGCAAAAATGCAAGCCAGGCGGCTAAAATTGTGAATGGTGTTTATGGTCTTAATACTGTAAAAACCAGTTGCATTTAATTTTGGTTTTGTCGATTCCTTTCAGGTATGCCTGTTGTCAGAAATGTCGAAAAAAAACCCCACAGAAATTATCGAAGTTAACCGGCATGTTAGTAGTCGCAGCATCATCCAGGGGCTGAAGATCGACCATTAAACAGTTTAGACTATTTGCATAAAGCTGGAATCAAAAAGAAGCTCGATATTTGGGTACCACATCAATTAACACAAAAAATATGATGGATCGAATTTCCCTCTGCAGAGACTTGCCCAAACGTAATAAAATCGACCCATTTCTTAAATGAAGGGTGACTGAGGATGAGAAATGTGTCACATACGACAACATTGTGTGAAAACAATCATGGTCAAAGAGTGATGAAGCAGCTTAAAAGGTGGTCAAACCAGGAAGGCTCTACTGAGCATTTGGTGGGGCTGGAAAGGAATCATTTATTATGAGTTGCTTCCATATGGCCAAACACTAAATTCGGATATCTTCTGTTAACAGTTGAAATGTTTGAAGCCAGCGATTGACCAGAAACGGCTAGAATTGGTCAACAGGAGAGGTGCTGTGCTCCATCAGTACAACACCAGGCCACGAACGTCTGTAGTGACTTCTAGAAACTCCGGGAGCTTGGTTAGAAAGTCTGATGTATCCACCATATAGTCCGGACCTGGTACCAAGCAATTACCATGTTTTCTTTGCATTGCAAAACATTCTTAGTAATAAGAAATTGGTATCAAGAGAAGATTGTGAAAATCGATTACAAGAGTTTTTCACCAATAGGGATCAGCACTTCTATGAGAGAGGCATTATGAAGCTACCTTTAAAATGGCAACAAATTGTAGAACAAAATGGTGCATATTTGGCCAAAATTAGTAATCCAAAACATGTTAAATCATTTTTTGAAGTTCACGTAAAAATAATGGATTTCTTTTCCCCTAACCTAATATAATCCTTTATGATCAATTTTATGCTTAGGTATTAGGACTGTTAGATCGTAATGTAATAGATATTGAATCACATTTATTAATTAAAGTTGAAATTACTTATGATAATTACTGCAATTTAATTATATGCGTGTGTGTGATCTGTTTACTAACTAGTACATTATTTCATACTTCTATATAAATACCATTTTTTTACTTAGAATTTTATACTAATAGTTCATTTTGAAACACCCTTTTTACTGGTAAAAATTAAAAATTTATTTTATTTGTAGGTATTTGGTGTTTCAATACAGTTTCTATTACTTATTTTTATAAAATAACCAAAGATTCTAAATCTTACATTGCATATGCATTAAGTGAAACAGTACGATAAGATACATCGAAGAAATTATTTGTACGATCTTTTAAAATCTAACATGTTTTCCCAAAGTCAGCAAAGTATGTCGCAAATATCTTAGAAAGCTCTAAATTATGTAAATTAGATTTACTAATAAAAAGGGAAGTAACTTAATTTACTAAAGTAGTTTCTTGATTCTACTTTACAAGACGCGAAGCTGGATTTTTTTTCACTATCATTGCAAAAGAGCTTCAAGTTTTATTCTCTTTAAGTATTAAAAAAGGAGAGTACTTCTAATTATATATTTTTCTGCCACATTTTCTAAGAAATTTGTCGCAATGTTCTATTCCCTAAGGGGCTATAAAAGTACTCACACTATTAAAGGCTAAGTGTAGAGGATGTGGTTAAAATCTAATTTATTTTCTCAATCTTTAAGTTAAATGCTATCTGCAACATCTGTCATAATCAATTGTCCCTTGAAGCAGTGAATTAATTTGAAATGCTGTTCTATTCCACGCGAATTTTATTTTATATTTAATTTTATTCCCTAATATCTTAAAATCTTAGTGACTGCGTTTTTAATGTAAGGTATTTCAAAGAAATGTTTTCGTCTATCAGAATTAAATAACTCACTTAATTTAAATTTAAATTTGAATTTATTATAGTTTTTAACAACGAAAGATATATATATATATATATCAATCGATTCTGTAAAAACAAAAACGATTCTTTTTTCAAGGCATTTATTTACTCTCGCACTTCAAGGAAAAATAAAATCAAATTTTGGTATGTCAATCTTTGGTATTTTATTTATTTATTCATTCATTTTTTTCCACATTGTGTATTTGGCGAATTTCACTTTGGCTGAATAATATAATTTAGCTTACCAACTCTGCGACTGAAATTAGCCTAGTTACAATCACGAACTCCTAACCGGAGTCGTAGTTACGACTTCTAGTGGTGCTGAAGATCCACGGTGTAGAAAAAGGTATGGACACATTAAGTCTATCGCGGTCGACAAATGGACCTCCAAAACATTTTGAGGGTGAACGCCTTAATGAAACCTAAGGCACTCATTCTAAAAAAACATATTCATGCAACACTGACACAAGATAAACTGGAGAACCAGCTTTTTCGCAATCGATGCGACTGTGTTTGCTAAAGTAAATGATTCGAAAATGTGTAGACGTCACATGAGCCTTCACTGAAAGCAAACAATGAGGCTTAAGGTATCCGACTACGTTCAGAACCGTGATTTTTCAGAAGCGTATAAATGGATAATATTTATGATAGTTAGTGTCATTTAGATCAGAAAACGTATATAAAATTGTTTTAAAAGCATTATTAGAATAAAAAATTATTTAAGCATAATATTTTGACAAAAAATGAACATAGAAGGGCCACTTTTCAAAAAATTCTCCTTTTATGAAAAATTCTTCTATTATAATAATATTTTGTCTATATAGAGCTCAGACCTCTGTACAGAGGCACAACTAGAATTTTTGAAATATACAACTTAGAAGTGGATTTATCCATATTTTACTACAACAGAGGGGAGAAATTTTTTAAAAAAATCGATAATTATTTCAATGGATAGTAACTCTGAAAATAATGTGAATTTTTCAAAAAAATAGTTCAGACTCTCTAGAGAAGTCTTTACTTTATATAAGCACACACACACACACACAAAATATTATTATTATAAAAGAATTTTTCATAGAAGGAGAACGTTTTGAAAAAAGATTATTCTAAGTTAATTTTTTGCCAAAATATTGTATCTAAATAAGTTTTTTTTTCTCATAATGTTCTTAAAACCATTTTATACATGTCTAATCTAAGTGACACTAAATATCATGGAAGTTATCCATTTATGCGCTTTTTTTTTTAAATCACGGTTCTGAACGTAGTCGGATACCTTAACACGCTGTCTGCCACTGTAAAGAGAAAGAAAAAAGATCACTGAGATGCCAGCAATAGATATGAATCTTCACCACACCCCAACTGAATCGGGAAATATATAATAATGATAAGTTCTTCCAGCGATAGCATGGGATTGGCGATCAAGACATCCTCTCACACCCAGCGCTTCCAGGGAATTGGGCTATCGAGCTGATACCATATCCCATGATGACGCGGGAATGATCAGTAAATAAATGTATCATCGGTTCACAAATATTCTCTGCTGGCTGCATTGAATACGTCCACGCTCCAGCAGTCTCTCATAGTTGTTCAAGTATCCAACTTGACAAATTTGTGTTTTTGCATTAAAAATAATATAATCCGTTATATTTTTAAAGATTATTACAATATCGAAAACAAGTATTAAGGAAAGAAAACATACAATTTTAATATAGAATGGATACACCTACGCCACTGGGTGCACAGTAACACCATAAAAATATTGGAAGTAGCTCGTACACTGGAAAAGTCTGCCCACCCCTGTTGTAGAGGGCCTATTTACGTTAAATCTGTCGAGGATCATTGTCCTCCCGTTGGTATGGTGGTTAGGAGAGGGGGCAGGGGCCAGCTCACACACACACACACACATGTGTCATTCTTGTCACTTGATCTAGGATCGAAATTACGAGGTCTGTCAGCAGTAGCCCTCAAGTTGCTTTAGGGTGTGACATTAATATAACTCCCACTCACTCTGTGATTGAAGTAAAGTACGTTTCAAAAATAGTAATCGAAATTATCACTATATGCAGCTTCTATTCCCAAACTAAAATTCTTGTTTTTGTGTGTTTGTATTCTTCTCAGATTAATTGTAGTTTCTCCATCAAATTTAAAAGGCCTAGTTGAATGTGTATGTTTTTTTCTTAATTAAACAAATGTTTTAATCATAGTTGATATTTCTTTTTAGTGTTCTTAAAATGAATAATAGAGCATGAATTTTTTAAAAGGCAAATAAATAGAGTTGAAGAATGTATTAATGTTATATTTCTTATACAGACGCTTAAAGAATTAATCAAGTATTCAGATTCAAATACTCTTATTTTATGATTTTTTTTAACTGAAATGTTTTATGTTCGTTTCGCGTTTGATGTTTTTTTTTAATTTAAATAAAATGTATTCAAACGGAATGAATAGGTTTGAGAACATAATTTTAGGTATCATATTTAAACAAATTATGCAATGTATATTACACAATCAAATCGTAATATTATGATAGCCCCATAGGACAAAAATAACGCTATTAAACTGAATTAGAAAAAGGCATGATAATTGGTTATAGAATATCAAGTAGAACCATGTCTGAAACTGGTGATTTGGGGAAATGTTTGCGTAGAGCCGTAGTGGGCGTAAACAATAAAGGGAAAAAGGATCTTGATCAGCAATTCCGACATAAAAATTGTGAGGCACTGCAGGTAATAAAGGAGAAAGAGGCGAGTATCGTCTGTCTTAGTGTAGCATCAAAATGTAGCATTCATAAACAACAATTAATTAATTAGTTAGTTTGCTTTGGGTCTATTAATTCGCTAGGAAATTACCTCAATGGCGTATTCATCATAACCGATAAAGGATCCTCCTTACATAGCAACGGTGTATCTGGCGAATGATGGAGTCTTTCAACAGGAAAAATCCGCATACAATATGGCCAAAATTGTCCGTGAACGTTTTGAGGACATGTGATTAACTTCCACTTACTTCTGTGGCCACCAAATTCCCCAGATTTAATCCTAGCAAAAATGTGTGGGGAAATCTGGATCCACACATCAGAGAGAAAAATCCTCAACCTCTGAATCTTCACATTTTAAGTGATGTTTTGCTTTTCCCATGATCAAACATCCCCTTGGAAACCCTCTAGGCACATATTGAGTCTATGCCTCATTGTCTAATTTCTGTAAAAACGCAAGCTGTTCTAGATATTATGTAAGTAGTCTTAATATTATGGTTCGATTGTGCATTTCATATAAAGAAAACTATTAATAAATTTTACTCATTAAATTTTGAAAGAATAATTACGTTGGATTTAAATTTAGTTGAATACAACAAAAACGCTTTTGTTCACATATTCTCAATCTAGTGATGGGAATAAAATTTGTTCACTTCTTAATAGCTATTCAAGACTGTATAAGAAAACCTCAAAAAATATTTAGTTTAAAGCAATGTCGAAAGAAAAATGCAATTTGGTTGGGTGTAAGAAATAAGAGATGTATTTCATATAATTATTATATTTTTTAACCTTTCCTATATCCAAGATATGTCATATAATTTAAACGTATTTTTCCAATATCATAATATTTTTAGGAAAGAAATCTATAATTGAAAGCAATTCCGTATATTGATACATAAAAATATGTTAGTATCTAGCTATATAAATGGAATCTTTTTATTAAAGAAATTCTGAAAACACATTTGGTAAATTTTATTTAAAACTGTTAAAAAGGAATGCTTAAAGTCTGAAACTATTTTAGATTTTTTTTTTTCAAATTTTGCATTCTCTACTCTCAAACTCATTATTTGGAGAATTATAATAAAAAAAGCGCAATATTATAATGGAATTCTTTTGTAATCTTTTTTAATAGTCTCATGATAGTATATATGTATTCCCTTCTTGTAAACAAGCTGTAATAATCAAATAGCTCCATTGTGTATTTTCATTGTTAGTTTATATTGTCTCATATATATTTTAGCATTTCTCTTGTGTAACTGTATAAATAAAATGTTTTGTATCCTTACTCAAATACTGTAGAGATTTGAGAATTTTTCTGTTCTTTAAATGTCAGCTAATCAAGTTAAGAAGCACTGGTAACAAATTTTCTCTCTGATCAGTGCTTTGGTATAATACACCAAAAAAAGAAACAATTCAATTTATGAGAATTTAATCATAATGTGTGGAACATTTTTCTTTTGTAAACAATGCATTGATAATCATCCACAATTGTATGCTATTTTGAGATAATTAATTTCTATAATTATGCGTTATTATAAAAGGTTGAGATAGTATTACTAAGCAAACTAATAGCACAATTATTATGCATATTCGATATAATAATTTTAGAACACAATGCCCATTATTTAAATGTATTATAATGAAAAAACATAGTGTGGTCTACATTAGAACACTGTTTTCTATTTCATTGTTCACTATTTTGATCATAAACTGATTTTATGTGTAATTTTTTTCTTTTTCATTAAAAAAAAAACTTTTTCAAAGTTTATAGTTCTAAAAAATATATTTATAGTCTATATTGTATATAGTTTATAATTCTAAAAATTATATAGTTTTTTTTTCTTTTGGAATAATGGAAGGTACTGAATATATGAACTCTTCCACTAGACATCTAAGTTCTTAAACAGAAGAATATTATGATAAGATTATAGTCCAAAATTAAGAGGTTCGTCGCCAATAGCTTTCAGGTTTCTGCAGAATGATTAATTCAAACCATTATTGTCAACAGATGAATATTTTCTTTGTACTTCCTTTTGTATAATTATTAGTATTTTATGTTATTGCACTATTTATGTCATATTAAACCACAACACAAAATCATTCTAAATTTATAACAAAATTTGTTCTTATCAAACTTAAATGTTATTATTATAATATTATAGAATTCCTAATTAAAAAAAATTCTACTTAAAATTTGGTAACTCAAATTGTAATGGCTTCTATCCATGGTCCTTCCATTAATTTTCTTGGGGAACTTATTTTCAACAGTGGTTTGAGTTTAAAACCGTCTGTCGTAGAGATAACTTGGTCTTATGCTAGTGTAAATGCTATTTAAACTAAGGCAAGGAGTGTGTTAAGGTTAATCATGAATATTGAGTAAAGAGTCGTTAATCGTTAGTAGAGAGTCATTTGTCCTTAAGTTATCATTCCAGCAAGAACTACCATTCGGAGAAGTGGAAATGATAAAGAAGCCAATTTGAAGAGGAGAATGTAGCAGTTTAGGAAAAAGCTGACAAGTAATCTACAAATGGATCAAGAGATAAGTGTACATTCGATAATCTTATAAGCTTAGATTTAGGAAACTTTGAAATTGCTCCCATGGTTATTAAACTTTAAATAATCATAAATTGATCACAAATGTATTGGTCTGAAATAAAAGTAATTCTTTTTATAACAATGTCTGCTTCTTAAATGACCCAAATTACACCTGCAGCCTCCGGGTTGCGACAAAATGACCACCCGTATAAAAATCAAAACAAAATGTTTTGATATTTCTGTATTTTACTATAGTTTACAGAATTTCATAACGAAATGGATACTAAAATTATATTAAAAAGTTTCTATGATTCCAATTTTATAAAAACAGTTTTTTTATAAAAGTATGATAGCTGCAATAGCCGTGTGATTATATAGCCACGAACTCGTGGGTATCGTGTAGAGGGGCTGATACATGTTAAATCTATCGAGGTTCAAATTTTACGCTTGGCGTAGTGAGGAAATTCAGAGAGGGGATGCTATTTCAGATGTCCTCCTCGTCACTTGATCATGGCTCAAAATTACGGGGTCCATCACCAATAGCCCATCTGTTGCTATAGTGTGCGTCATAAATTAAAATCAAATCAAATTGATAAAAGTATGAATGTGGCTTAAGACTAAAAGGTAAGTCAAAGCTGTTTGAAAAATGTTGCTATCCTCAACGTTTCTTAACTGATAGTACTTAAGAGGTGTTTTGGAAAGCTAAAATCTTATTTTTTTGACAATTCGAGATTTTTACATTTTCTAATTGTATAGATTTTAACCTTTCTAAAAATACCTTACTTTAACCTCTAGGGTAATTAGAAGCTCTTAAAACCTATTTTTAAATAATCGTTGGAACTGGGCCACGCCCATTTGAAAGGCAAAAAATGTAAACTAAGTACTTAGTTTTTGCTTAAAAGTTGAACGTCTGATATAAACTAAAACATGTATCTTTTATTGTAAATTGAGCCTTTTATTATTTTATTTTCTAGCTGATTAGAAGTCTTACTGTATACATTAAAATCAATTTATCTCAAAATATAAATTTTGATGTTCGATGTACCTTTTCTGAGAAACTACTTGTTCACAGGTATGTAAATTTTTTATGATATATTTATACTCTGATGGTTAATATATACTGTGAAATGAGCTTTTTTTTGTAAGAAACTCAAAAATTTATCTTTTACAGATTTTTTATGTGAAAAATGAGTCAAATTTCGCAAAGTTTGATAAAATATTTCATAAATTATTAAAAAATTCAAAATTAGCTAGAAGCTCATTTCAGTATAACGAGAAAGGCATACTTTAATTGTATGAAAAATTTCACGCATGTACATTTAACAGATTTTGAAAAAATGTTCATCGAAAACAGCCAATTTAACTTTGTCAATATATATAGAGAGAGAGATTTCCCCCCAACTCCCCAAAACGCAACAAAGTAATATGCATTTTAAGATGGATTCTACGTCATTAGGTTAAGTGCATTAGAATTTATCTTGCTTTAAAATTCTTCAATTTTTGGATTTTAAATAAGAAGGTAAAATCTATCAGCTGTGTATGTCAATGTGGATTACTTTTGCGTCCTTAATAATTCACAGCAATGATGAATGAGGAACAAAATAAAGTCAACCGAAATCTTACACTTTAATGCAAATAGTACATTTAATAGCATCATATATTAAAGGGCAAACATTTTAAAGCCTCATCCCACTCGCATGTCTCGGAACAACTGGAGTCTCTTTCAAACAACAGTTTCGAGTAGTTGTGAAGGTAAAGAGTTGCGTAAGCAAAATGATACACTCTGACGTCAGCTGCGCCTTATCTTGTCATTGAAAAATTACTCTCCGATTTTTCTGCTTTGGAAAAAGAGCATCCACAATAAGAGCATCCATTCTTTTTAAAATATTGTATGCCCTTTCTGATGCGTTTGACAAAGCAGAGGGTGCCATTTTTACCTTCATCTTGTTTATGGCATAAGGAGACGAAGAACCTCATTGGCTGGAATTTCGAGCAATCTTAATTTCGAACAATTCTTTCAGCTAACTAGGAAAAAGTTGTTCGAAGACGTTGCTGTGGGAACTGGATAGAAAATGCTTAAATAGTTTTCTTCAAAGAAAGATTGTTCCAAATACGTATACGTGTGATGAGGCCTTTAGAATTATTAAGAAATTGGCTGTAATAATTTAATTTTACATCTCCCGTATAAATATTCTAAAGAATATTTACATATGAAAGCTTTTTTTTTTAGCTTACACTTAATCATGTAAATAATACAAAGTATCAGAAAAAAAATTAAAATCTCAAAGGGAAATAATTTCTGTGATATTCATTGAAATGCTGTCTACTCATTTTAATTGGAAAATTAAAATGAAAACATTTTTATTTTAAATGATGAATAGAAGCTACCGAGAGAAAAAGAAAAGGCAAAGCGTAAATCCAAAAATAGGTTAGTGTTATTCATTCTTTAATTAAATTAGTGTTCTCTCTCACATTCCTCAGAAATTAAACTATTTTTAATGCCAGAAAAGAAAGGATTTTAGAATTAAAAGAATGAAAACCTACAGAAGAAAATGTATCAAAATTAACGCCGTGAAACAAATTGTGTTTGGAAATTAATTAATGTTTGGAATTAAATCAAGAATTTAATTACTTTCGAGGCATTACTAAAGCAATGTAAAAGAGGTAAATAAACAATTTGTAATAATTAAATAATGACATCCTTTTTTTTAACTATACCATAACAATTTTGAAAAAAATTCAAAAATGTACTTCACGTACAAGAAAGTAGAAGAGGTTTAATTCTATATATACCATGAGTTCGAAAAGTATGACAAAGATATTCAACTATGGTTTTTTGTGTTCGATGAAGATAATACCAAAGATTTTTTTTACCTTTTTTTTATTGCATGATTTTAATGGGCGCACCATTAATAGTGCGCTACACATCAAGTGTATACGAGAAACGTCGTTTCAGATTTTGCTAGGGCGATTAGATTTTGTTTTTGATATTACGCTTCCTATCGTCATAAATACTTCATGCCTCTCATAAACTGTTTGTCTTGATGGTGGAATTCGTTGACGGGTAGTATTAAATTTACGCTGCACATGTGTTGCAGATTTAATTCAATAAAACAGGCAACAACTTGCGCTTGTTTCCGAGGTGAAGCCATTTTGAAACGGAAATGTTTAATGAGGACGTTGCACCATCTAGTTTGTATCTGATTAAACTGAAACTTTAATTTTTTTCATTATGGAACATAAAAAAACCATAAGCGGACATATTTGTTTATTTTTAATTTATTTTTGAAAGTGTAGACATTTTTTTGGACATCCTACATATACCAGTCTATAGAGAAATAGTATAGAAATTTATTCAATTTATCCATTCTAGCTCTAAGTTTCTGAATTGAAATATATTGTTATTTAATTTCTTCCACAACTCTTTAAATATTGCTATCCTTTCGGTCAAAAGCGATTTAAATAAGATGATATAAATTGAATCTGAGAGAATGTGAGGATATTAATTTTCACTTGAGAAGAGATAACTGATTTCACTGCGATGCAGTTAATTTCCATTGAAATGTTTAAATCTTGAGTCTAATCTCCGACAATACGCTCCGATTTCCACTTCGACTTCCGTTAAATAGATCAGTTTCAGCCATTTATTGAAGACAATTTATGCATATTTAAGTTTATAATACTTTAAAAGTTTCTTTTATATTCGTAGAACCCAAAGAGTTTATTATTCCGAATGATAAGTTAAAAGTTTTTTTGAAAGTTTTTCTTTACTTTTCAAAAATGCGTCGACATTCATTTTGATAGTTTATAGATAAATTATTTTATGATTTTAAAAAGGAAAGGGTACAAAAAATAATAAGGATATGCTAATTGAACAACAATAACAAATTATTTTCAAATAGCACTACTGCATCATGTCAATTTATAATTTTAAATACCTTTCAACATTTTTTCATCACACTTCCATAAACATATTTGGGGTCGTGGTAGCCAACTGGTTATGGTCATAGGTTCAGCCACTGAACAGCCGCTATGTACAGGGGGCCGATGCAGGCAAAATGTCCTTCCGTTGGTGTGGTCTGATAACTAGGAAAGGAAAATGCGAGCTCAGATGTCGTCCTCATCTCTTGACGAAGTTCAAAATTACGAGATCCATTGCCAATTGCCCTCTTGTTGCTTTATAGTATACGACGTTAATATAACTCTCACTCCATAAACATAAATTGACATGTTTTCTTAAAATCCTCCTAGTGACTGTAAATTTGGTTAATCCTGTACTTTTTAAGAAATTCGTATAGAGAATAACAAATATTAAAGAGAGAGAGAGAGAGAGAGTTGCAGTTTGAAGGAATGAATACGAATAACAGGTTAGATTGCAATAGATTTTTCCAACTGATGCAGCCTATTCTTTTCAAAGAATATTTTAGCATTATAATAATTTTTATTAGGTTAAATGCTTTAAAAAGTTTTTCAGGTTTTTTACTATTTATATCTCACAAATATGAGCCAAAAAGTGTACATAAACTTTTTGGCTCGAATGTTGATGTGTCTCTAATCTGTAGCATTTCTGATGTGATCTTTTGGTTTGACTTATGAGTAAAACAACCGTTTGAAACAATGCGCTATCCACAAGGTCATCACACTTCCATAGATTATTATATTATAGGCCTTAGATTATTATATTTGGTAAACTTAACTCGGTTTTTTTTCATCCAGCCAAAATGGCACTTTGAGATAGAACAACTCAACTCCGCAAATGAACGTTACAACAGATTAAAATATAAGAGGGATAGAGTGAATAGATGAAACAGACAATATTGCCACGCTAGTTCTGCCAGAATTGTAATCTGTTGTGTGACAAGGCCTTACGTGAATTTCTATTAATCCTCTTGGGGAATCTTTGGGGCCAGCAATCAAGTTAATTCACAGACATCCCTCTCAAGAAGAAACCTTGATATGCAGATTAGCTAGTATATATATAGAAGTTTAATAATCGAGAGAAGGAAAAGGAGCTGAGTCGCTGAAAGCGGTGCTGTTACGGTAAGGATCAGAATTTAGACGCGTGATTATAGGACGGGCTTTAGCTATTAAAATAAATTAAGGAAGTAAGTATTCTTAAGATCACTTTGAGTAAAGTTAAGCTATTATGATTTCGTGCGCTTATTCACATAGGGTTTTGAGCTATTGTTCTTTCACTCTAAAGTTTCCCCTTACAGTTTGCTTGCCTTAGATTATTATATTTGGTAATAATAAATTGGATTTCTCATGGCTAGTTTGGGTCATCAATCTTTACCTCCAACAGATTTAGGTTGAGTAGATGAAGAGATGACTTCCCCAGTGGGAGGCCATTATAGTTGTTCCTAAATTATCTTCCGTAATTAAAGTCGTTTAATTATTAGAAGGACGAGGTTCCGAGGTTTTTCATCTCATTAAAGATAATTACCCATTATTTATTAATACATTATTGTCTTGTTTACATATCGCGTAATTAAGTTTAACACAAGATTAAGCTAGTTCTTATTAAATAGTTACAATTAATATAAATACGTATATACATAGGACAGAATCACAACATTAAGTGGTAATTAGTTTTTTTAATTATCATTAAAGTATAGTATTGTTCTTTTAATTTCAGTCCAACTGAATGCTTTAACACGTGAGAAAAAAACCTTTTCAAGTTTTGACACAAGTCGCCAAAAGGGTCACTAAGTTGCGAACGTGGCTGTATTTGTAATTCTTTAAATAATTAGTTTTAATCAATTAATTTTTATTAATTCTAATTAAATTATTGTACTGTCATCCAAAATGATCCTGTATATAAAATTTCAGCACAATTCAGAGCTTTAAAATGTATTTTATTAACGATTGAAAATTCCACCAAGAAAATTCCAAATAAATAAATATACAAATATATAAATAAATAAATATATATAAATATATAGACAGTGCGAGCTAATAGTAGGAATTGAATAAAAGGGAATCCTTGTGAACTGTTTGTTTCCTTTCGAATATGATTTAATGACTTCAACTCCAATAGCGTTCGGATCTTCCCGAGTATTGAGTTAATGAGCATCTCAACCAACCCGAGAAGGAGGTAACGTGGAGCGTTTAACAGATATACATATTTACAAGAGGGCTCGCATGATACACAATTATATTTACAAGACAACAAAATAAGTATATAAGAAAGAAAAAGGGAATAGGTTTAAAATATAGTAATGGTTTGTCTCAGATTGATTCTGTTTTTACCAGTATTGTAGCAGCACTGCAATCTCATCGGGGAAACATGCTAGAATACATCAATTCATACATCAATTGTTTTGTCTTGAAGTCAAATCTAGTTCTTTTATATATTTCATAGAATATCTTAGAAGGTAAAAATGTTTCGTGATAATTTTCGGCTCCAATAGCTTACGAATATTTTGGTTAAATTCCTTCGGCCAACAAAATTGGAAAATACTTTGGATTTCACGATATTCATCAAATCTTTAACGGGGTTTTACATTTAATCAACATAATAAAGTAAAACTATTTGGAATATATAAAAATCTCACGAACTATTTAAAAAATAGATAATAACATAACTGAACACAGATTTCATTTCCTCTAAAAAATAAGCATTGTTAACGATTAGCTAAGATGTCATCATCCCTATCATCACGACCACCGTTGTTGAAATGAGTCGTTCTTAACATTTTGAGGGACACATTTTTATTATGATAAATTTTAATGAAACAATGCGTGAAATCTATTATTATGACTGTGCTGATTAGTCTTATGCATTCAAAAAAATATAGGGGTTGCCTGTCCTCTCGGGAAAGAAGAGGTCATATCAAAATTGGAGAAAAGGATGTCCTAAATCTGTAGAAATAATGGTTAAATACTTAGCAAAAAAAAGTTCTACATACGAATTTGAAGGATGAAGAATGTAAAAAATATTATTATTATTTGATTTCTTTACAACAGGTATATAGTATGAGTTGCAAAATTATAAATAAATAAATTTTGTTAAGACTGCTAAAATTATTTATTTTCATTCTGCAGTAATTACAAATAAGATTTATTATGTTGTCCAACCTAGTAATAACTACATAATATGAAAAAATGAATGTATGATATAATTCAATATAATATAAAAATACTATATATATATAGATAGATAGATAGATATAGATGTAGATATATATGAAAGAAATTTACATAATATATCACAAAAACAAGAAATAGTAAATAAAGAACAAAACAAGAAAAAAACGTAATAAAAAAAGATTTATATATATATATATATATATAAACTCAACTAAACTCAGTAGCGCAACAGCCCATGCAAGTAAGGCCTATACTGTGCCCGTCTCAGTTTACGTGCCCTTGGGCGCTGAGGTGCATGAGCAGATGTTCCGGTCAGGTAGTCAATCTGACACGAAACCAACAGTGTTTAGTTCCCAATCAAACTTGGTTCTCATTTATCGGCCCTCTAAAGGGATGAAAGGCTGAGTCGACCTTGCCCATCTCGGTATTTGAACCCCACCCCGGACCTGTGGCTGTGGTGCGGAAGCGTGAATATATATGCAATCGGACTTCTATATAACGAAGTCACTAATTCCCGAGAAAAAATTCGTTATATGGAAAATTCTTTATATAGAGGTTCATCTGTCAATAAACTTTATGAGCCACATAAGACAAATCTTAAATTCATAAACACTATATAGTATTATAAGAAGGAATTATTCACACCTTTTTTAAAATCAGTATCTATTTATTTTATATACCTCACTCATCAAAAAAAGAAAGAAAAACTACAAAGAAAACAAGAAAAAAGAGTGTCGAGGAATACAATGTATTTTCAGCATTAAGAAAATAATTTTATATTACAATCAATGAATTTTAAGGACATTTTTTTAAATTAAAAGCCTACAAGTAATTTTAAACATACATTTTTCTTGTAACTTTAAGCATATATTAGCAGATGTATCATTTAATTACTGGTAAAGACTATTAATTTCGTTTGAATTTTCTGTGTGAAAGAATGTTTTCTCTCACAACATGCCTCGCATCTTTGCAATGCCCCAAGCACCCCTTTAGGCGTATTTCCTTCACACTGCAATCTACGCTAAATTATTTCAAGTAATTTTATCACTTCTTCATACGAAGGTCCAGAAACACTTTAAAAATAGGGAGAAAAAAAATTGAATCACAAGAAAAAAAGTACGTTATATAGAAAATACACATCGCTATAGGGAGGTTATTTTATGAAGAAAATCGTGAAATGTTCTTGGTTCCAGAAAAAAGTTCGTTATATAGAAAAATTCGCAATATAGAGGTTCGTAATATGAAGGTT
>BMAV01016514.1:324824-351600 GCA_019973955.1 Trichonephila inaurata madagascariensis
TAACATTTGAGTTGTGGACCCTACACAGAGAGTGAGTTATTGGTGATAAAAAACAAGCTTCAAACCATTACTGAATATGGAGGATAACATTTGAGTTGTGGACATCACTCCTTAAAACTTCTCTCCACCCAATATGATAAATATAAAATAAATTATTGGAGACTTGAGTTTTCAAATACGCGGATGCCACTAGAAAAAAAAACCCACCCCCTCTATATATAGAGATAATAATGCCCATTAAATTTATCGATGCTCAAACTTTTAACGTCGGAATGGTATTGAAGTTTGGAGAATAGAGTATCAACTCAGGTGTCATCCTCGTCATTTGACTGCTGCTCAAAATTACGAGGTTTGTCGTCTCTCATTAGCTTTACTGTTTCTTCAAAGCCCTCACTCACTCGTCATTTTGTGCACTCAGTGCCATTTTTTGTAAAGCCTTTTTTGATAATTTCTTATACATATTTTTAATTCATATAGTCAAATTTTTAGATTGGAGCAGTGGTTAAGAACCGGTGAACTGAAAGGAAAACAACGGGAATCAACTTCAACAAAGGTGATGGTTGTTACTAATGCCATCTGATCGGGGCATGAAGCAGGATCCATACTAAAGTGGGATCTTCATAAGCCAGTAACAGCCTCCGGATTGAGGTGATCACTTTTGTCTAGTGGTTATGTTATTCGGCTACGAATCCGAGTGTTGTGGGATCTGTCCTCCGGGATAAGCCACACCATAGAAGGGATGATGCATGTTAAATTTGTCGATGCTCAAAATACTCATTTTGGAGGGGTGGGGAAGTTTGGAAAGTGGAGTTCAAAAACAGGTGTTATATATCCGCAATGTAAAAATTTTGTTTCGTACAATACATAGTAGCAGCTACTGTTTTTAAATGACTATCTTTTGTGGAATCTGGACTGCAGCCTGGTAATTATAAAATTTCAAATTCATTCCGTGGCCACGGTAGCCTAAAGATTATAGTAACGAACTCGTGGCTGACGTGTCATGGGATCGAGTTCTGAACCACTGAAGACCTGCCGTGTAAAGGGGTGGATGCACATTAAATCTGTCGAGGCTCATAGCTCTCCCGTTGACTTAGTGTGGTAATTAGAAGAAGGGTGCCAGCTCAGATGTCGTCCTCATTACTTGGCCGAGACTCATTATACGAAGTCCGTTACCAATAGCTCTCGCGTTGCTTTATAGTGTAACATTAATCTAAGGGCTGAGGTAGCCCAGTGGTCAAGGTATCGGATCAGGACAGGCATGTCATGAGTTCGAACCCAGTACCACTAAAGACTCGCCTTGTAGGGGAGCGATGCGCGTTAAATCTGTCGAGCGCTCAAACGTCCTCCCATTGGTGTGGTGTGGTAGTTAGGAGAGGGGGTGCCAGCTCAGGTGTCGTCCACGTCACTTGACCATGGTTCAAAATTACGTGGTCCGTCGCCAAAAGCCCTCGTGTAGCTAAACATTTTGACGTTAATATTCAATCAATCAATCAATCACGCAACGTTAATGTGACTCTCATGATTTTATTCAGGACTTATAAACTGATGTAAATGAAAAAGCAAAAGGTTTTTTTTTTTATATTTGATTCAACTTGTCTCATAAAGTAAAATTATCTCAGCTTTAGATTTCGGTAATGAAATAAAATATTCAAATAGGTGTTTAATATTTTCTTGATTGGTGATTAATTTATAAATAAAAATGTGTCAAACTTTCATGCTTTATCTTTCCATTTAAATCATTTCTTTTCCATTACATTTAACGTAATAAACTATCTGTTGTTTTATTTGCATAGTTCTTACAATTTATTTTCAATTAGATAAATGTAGCAAATACAAACAGAAAACGGGTTTATTCTAAGAAAATTTCCTACTTATCAAACTTGAAAATAAAATTAATTTCAAATGATTATAGTTCTATCTATATCATAAAAGTTGTAAATAGTATTTTTATTAAAATGACAAAATTAATTATTCGGTTCTTTTACAAAACTAGAAATGGTCATTGTGTTATATTATAATTTACCCAATTATACGTAATTTACGTTCACAAAATACTCGAGATATTCATGTCATCATTTTGTATTAACAAACTTTAAAATGCTCTTTTTCTTAATTCTTCAGAGGAGTTACTATATTACAATAGCAAAGAGTGCACCCACTGGATCTACTTGATATACCCTAATTATCTTCTAATACTTTCTAGAAAGCTAATTATTGCTTACTAATTACAGTAATTATTAATTTCAAAAATTTATATTTTAGCTTAATTAGACTTAATAACGAAGTGATTGATATTAATTATAAGACATGACAAAAATTAAATAATTTGCGATATAACTATAATGCTAGTAAGTTATTTTATCATTTGTTAGATCTAATAAAATTAATAGTAAATTATTAAAAAATTTTTGTCGTGTAATTTTAACTAACTATAAATTTTAATCTTTATAATTGTAACTAGATATTTGTTTCTATTTTATTTAATAATATCTAGAATATATGAGATACTACAATCTATAAATAAATAGCTATAGATAAAGTATATATAAAAAAATGGTTTTAACAAGTGAAATATTCAGAAACTCAGCATAAATTGGGCGAAATTAATTTTGTTTTTTCTTCAGTATGAATTCGAGACATATAATACTACGTGAAGCTATTTTTGAAAAAATAGTACATATTAACTATAAATAATATATATTATTCTATATATATTTCATTACCAGAATAATCCAATTTTTTATTTCTTTCCAATAGTTCTTGTAAAGTTTCCCGAAGATGAAGTCTCTACCGACGCAAAACTCTTGTCTAGACAATCTTATGCAAACCTGCATTAATAATCAAATTATTGCAGAATATTAAAGTACTTATGTCTCTTTAAGTCTTAAAAATGTAATAAAATTCAATTATATTTTAATCCTATTTACTCTAAAACGTCTCATAAATGAAAATTAAATTACCAGACTACACAGGTCTTAGTTAAATATATAATATTTTGCCTTTGTAAAAAAGTGTGCATTGCTTCATGTTAAAAATAATTTAAAGTTGCTAAATATTTAATACTACAATTTGTCTTATTGTATGAAATTATTAATTGTTATGGATGAGTTTAAACTTTTTGTCCAAAATTATCTCTTATTTTCTTTGAAGACAAGAAATGAGAACCTCACTTGACACTAAAATTTGATTGTATCCAGTTAAATAAATCACAAATAACAAAAAAAAATAATCAAGCATTAAAAGCATTGTTTATTACAAATCGTAAAAGAGCTCTATTATAATTGGAAGCAAATAATATTATTCTTAATTTTTATATTTCATTTTCATGCGTTTTTCCTGCTTTCAAAAACTGATAAAATTTCTTCTTTTAATGCTCGAGAAAATGTAAGAAAACAATTAAATGCCCTTTATATATATATATATATATATATATATATATAGCTTGTATTATCTAAAGATATAATCTCCAATAGTAAGTTTTTCTGGACTTTCTCAATTTTCTCTTATCTACGTCTACATTGGTAGGCAAAGCTCAAATTGATAATAAGTGATTTTATTAGCTAATGCTATATATATTATAATCCACGTGTTTGGTGTCGAATCATTAACCATTCGATTAAAAAGCGTATTTTTTTTAAACAAATTATTATTTTTGCTTGCAAAACAGAAATTGGTAATTTTTAGAATTTCTGATTTTCCCAATAACCTTTTTATTGACAATTAGATAAGACTTAAAAAGCCCTTTTTTGAGAACTCCCTAAGAAATAATAAATGATTAAAATGATCCCAATCCCAATGTTTTAATTTTTTTTGTTACAGCCTGCGTTATCTGTAACATCTGGTTATAATGAAAGTTTCAAAAATTGCACTGATACAAAGAATTAAAAAGGAATTTTAAAATGTTAATGTAAAATTAACATCCTTTAGTTATTTTTTAAATGATTAACTCTTAAATGCATTAACACTATGTTTACCTTTAATTTAACTTTATGTTAACTCAGTTTCGATTGTTCTACTTATCAAGATTGACAAATTGCAAAATAAATTTAATTTATTTCCCGAAGGGCTTTTTGCTTACATTGCGTGCAAAGAAAGACAAAGTGGTTTCATATGCAAATTTATAATCCTTTACAGAATTTCAAACTGTACTCCTAATTAAGCAACCATAATTCCGGCGCTCAGACGAATTTCTTACGCCCAAAAAAGAAATCATTTGGAAAAAGTTTCAAAATGCGAGATTACTGTGCGAGTTTTCGCAGAAAAGAAAAAAATACCTCCATACAAAAATCTTTTTCAAAATGCACCCCTAGTTCCTTACAGGGTCATTTACCCTGCATTTATTTTTTCCCTGAAATCCAGGAAAAAAGTTAATGGATGGGGGAGAAATTCACGAAATTCCCTCTTCCAAAACACCATTAAAAAAATCAAAAATCTTTTCCCTTAAGTCACTCATTTGCATCCCATCCACGCTTGATGAAAGAAAGGGATTTTGGTAAAAATTGGTTCCCAAATTAGGGGCCCATAATTTGGGAACCTTACCTATGGCATATTGGGTTTGCCTAAAAGTATCGACGAGGGATCTTACGTCACCGCGTTTTTTGACTTCCCCCAAACTGTTGGATTGGAAGATGAGGATCAGCGTGCGTCCTCCCAGGTATCCCATCAGCATCTGTTGAGTGACGTAAAAGCTTGTTGCATCGATCTCTAGCGGCAGAAAGACGCTGCTTTCCCGCCAGAGCAGACAAAACGAAGGGAGCTTCCCCCCTGCTTTGACAGAACTGACTTTGCTCTCTGATGCAAACTCTCCGGAACGGGTAAGCAGTTTTACGGGATCCAAAAATGAGCAGCAGGCGCGCTCCTCAAACTTTTCGGTAGGGAAAAATCACGGCCGCAGTTTTTGCGGGAATTTTTTTCTTGAAATAATTCGAAGAATTTAGATAGATCCATGTTAGAGATTTTTAGTTTATTTGCAAGGGTCGAATCAGTTATACGTTTTTATGCGCGTGAAAAAAGTTTGAGAAGTGTTTAAAATAAGTAATCTTTCTCAAATAAAGCAGTACAAATTTCGCAATTTTTTTTTTTAAATAATTTCTCGATCAGAAATGTTTTAGCTGGATTATCGGATTAATTCCGTTGTGGTAATTTAGATTGGGTTTTAAAAAAATGGCTTTATAAAATCTAACTTTTTATTAAAAAGTTATTATAAGAACTATTGTCTCACATAAAATTAATAAAATATTTTTAATCATAAATAAATTGTGTTTAAAAGCAGTAAAATGTTTTCTTTAAGCTTATTGAAGCTATTGCGCACAAACCTTTGAAAGCTGCATACAACAATGCTACATAAAATTGCAATGCAATCATTGGAAAAAAGAGTATTATTTGATAAGTAACTTGATTAATCATAAAATATTTTAAATCAAACTTCTGCTATTCATTAATTTTTGAGCAAAAAAAGTTTTAAAGATAGGAAGAAAAGCGAATACGGTATTTTTTAACCCCACACTTGAAAAAAATTAAACATAATATCAAAAACTTTGATAAATGTTTCAGAAATTTTAAAATTTAGTTACAGTTTTATATAAGTTTATAAAACCAATAGAATATTAGACATTTTAATAAATCAATAATTTTATTCGTATTGAAGACGTTACATTCCTACATATTCGCTGTTTTTAAGAAATCCGCCTATTTATATTTTTTCAAATCGAAAGGAGCAAAAAGAACGCTTTTTTCACATTTTAATGCAATAATTAATTTATTACATAGATTCCTCTTTGATTTTTTTTCTTTTTGTTAAATTAAAGCAATGTTGCATAAATGTTTGTTGGATGTATTTTATATTATTTTTGTCTATATAGAAGAACCTGTTTTTGTACGGTCCTTTTTTATGCGATTTTACTTTTGTGCGACCGCATAAAAAAAATTTCTGCAGTATTTCGACGAATTTGCTTATTATATGCAAGATATAATGAAATTTTCGAATATTTTTTGTGCGGTTATTTTTATGCGGCTCCTATCAACCGCACAAAAACAGGTTCAATTGTATGTGTATAATGTATTATGAAATGCCTAATGTTATGAATTTCTATAAGCATTTAAATGTATGTGCAAATGTTTTTTCGTAATGTCCAAGTGAAACAAATTTAAAGCATTAATTTTTGTTGTTTTTTGTAATTTAGATTGTTTGAAAAATATTTAACTTATCTATAAATTTTATTTTTAAAATTAAGTTATTCTAGATGAATTTTAAAACTATTTATAGATATATGTTTAAAGAAACATTTATAATTCTTGTAGTTTTAAGAATTGTGATAAAAGGTTATGAATAATAATTTTTCCGAAAATGAACTGATCATTTTTTTACACGCAAAAAAAATAAAATAGTTTTAATAATAATATATATATTTAACTATTTTTTAAAACAGAAAATATTCATTTTTTCGAAAAAAAGGGATTGCTATTTCTCACAGCAATTTGAATTCTTCGTAAAATTCGAAGAAAAAAAATTACAAGGTACTTAAGTTGATAAGAAAAAAAATATATATATATATATATAGTTTCAACTTTCATAATACTCCAATAATCATCTGAGTAATTCATAAAAAATGTAAGAATCTTATTGGCAAAAATAAACATGAAGAAAAAATCTATCTGGAATTTTTATAATTAGGAAAAGAAAAAAATATTTTCTGAAATAAAAATTATAGGAAGTGACTTACTTACAATCCGTCTTTCCTTATCCGTTTTTACTTTGAAGTAATTATAAATATCTGCGGAACAAATTTTGTCTATTTTTCAGTCATATTTTAATAAATATAGAAGAGAAAAGAAATTAGTTTTATCAGGATTGTAAATTTTTTTTATATAGTTTATCGCAATACTTTTTGACGTATTTTTAATCAGGAAGACTAAAACTTCTAAGTATGATTAGAAATAAAACTAAGACACATCAATTCAAAATGCTTATTAATATTACTTCTTTATTGCATTAAAATTTAAAGTTTAATTTATCGATCAGTTGAAAAACTATGAAATGAAATAACAAATAGTGAATTAAAAATTAACACATTTATATAAAAATTGTTGTATGCGATTAATAATCAATTCTTTATATATTTTTTACGCATGAAATGCAATTTACTTTGATTATTAATGTAAATATATATATTTATATAATTTTATTAGTTATACATATATTTTTAATAGTTTTTACACTTATTAATAAAACAACGATTCAATGACTCCTTACTATTTTATAAACCCCATTTTAGGTTTTTCAACCTAAAAATTATAATAAATAATAAATGTGTAGTACTTAAAGTTAAGAGAGATTTATCATTTTGTCTGATTTTTAATTTAACGTTGTAGTTTTACTTTCCAAGCATTTTCTAATAGTAAATTCCAAACAAGTTAGCAGGACGCCTACAACTTCGTAAAATAAATAAGAAATAACAAGATGCGAATTAATAAAAAATAGTTTTAAATTTATCACATATATTAGGCTTTTAAGAAGTTTAATGGAGTAATCATGTTTTTTTCCAAAAAATGTCGTATAAATTATTTTATTAGAACTATGCTACCATAATGGATATATGTAGCTATTATACTGTTCCAGAATGCAATTTTTGTGTTGATAAAATTAAAAGTATCCATTTTATCAAATACAGTATTATTTAACTTATGATTCATAATATGTAAAGTTATATTCAGATCTTCTATACTGTTATTGTTAGTTTTGATAAGGTTTAGGTAATTAAAAGATAAAAGTAATCTTTAGATTAAACTCATTAATAACTACCCAAAATTTATTAGGTTATTTATATATTTATACAGTAGAAAATGTAATAATCTTATTTAAAGTTTTTATAATCCGTTGTTTAATAGTACTGATTGCTGTGAAAGAGAAAGATATAATGAATCTGAAGCATGTATCATTATACAATATATTTTTAAGACTTTTTTTTACATTTCCTCTCTCTCTCTTTATATATATATATAACCATTCTATTCTTCTCATTAGAACAGTAATTTTTTATTACTATATAACTATTAAAATGCCTGTGACAGCTGTTTTAAATTATATGATGTTAATATGTTATGTTACTATATAAGAAAATCTGTAAGGCCTTTATAAACTTTTTCTGTATTCGTTGAAGAAATGATTGTTAAAATGCTTGTAATTACTTAAAAGATTCATAGTGCCACATTTTTTCAAAAAAATTACATAGCTTAATTGCCTGAAAATAAAAAATATGATCTTCTTCTTGTAAACACTATTCCTAATTTATGAGTTAAAAATGATTTTTTTTTTTTTTTTTTGCAATAAAACTGTTTTGTTGAACTAAAGTGAAATCTGAACTGAGCTCGCAATTTCTATAAAATCACTTTACCTGCGAATTTCAATCCGTTACCTTAAGCAATTTTTGTCGTAGAAAATACTTGCTCTTGGCTTTAGTACTTTGTCCTTATTTTTCAGCTCTACAGCATAAATTATTTGAAAGTATTATTACGAAAGTAAGGGTAGAATTTTTCTAAAAAGTTTAATCTTAAGTTAGCAAAAGGAAAATTAATATATATGTATATTTATATATATATGTAAGGATTATAATTTTTAACAAAATTACATTTCCTATTTAACATTTATTTTTCCACCGTACCAATAGCGTATAAAATTAAACAGCTAATACTTTCGCTGAAAAAATCATTCAATCTTCAGTTCCAACGCTTTACTTTCAATCGACACCTATACTAAAAAATGAAGATTTAGCAGTTATTTCTAAATAAATATATAATTCGATTAAAAATCGGCTCAGTTGGCATTGGTTTGCCTCGCAGTAAAGATGTTGAAAGTTGTCTTAATTAACGAATAAAAACTCGTTTCCGAAAAGCCTCAAAGCTTCCTTCTAATCGTCATATTTGTTACCATTAAAGGTTGAAATCCGTTACTTCACAGAATAACTAGGTATTTCCTGAAATGAGACTAAACAAGTCAGTTAACATATACAGAATCAGCTATTTTCTGAAATAACTAAACAAATCAGTTAACGTTAACGTACGTAAAATTATTGAATTTTACGATTTAACTAGGTATTCTATAGAATAACGATTACTTAATTGTTAAAGTATGAAATACGGCACTCAAAAGTTCTTTGAAATCGCTCTGGCTGCTTTCCGATTAGGAAAAAGAGACGGCCGAATAAAACAATTGAACTCTGATTCTCAGTTCAGTATTTGTGAGTGAGAATTATAATTTCCACAGAAGAAGTTCCGCTTCGTTATATTTAAACAGCTCAAAGTTGCGGTACTGGACAAGGATTTAAAAGGTGCTCGTGTAAAATAAAATGTGTAATAGTAAAAAGTGTGCTTGCTTAAAAAATAATGTGTAATGCAATTGAAAGTGTCATCACAGCAATCCTTGCTCTAATAAATAATGAAAAAAAATAAAGGTATTTCTCATAAAATCTAAATTAATATTCTCTTATATTTTTATTTGAAAAGGTTTACACAATGTTTTTCTAAAGCAAAGATAAGATTATAAGATTTAAATAGGATTATAAGATTCTGCATTAAATTCTTTCTTTTTTCATTTCTGTTTAACTAATGTTAGCAATACGAGCAATAAATTATAACATCATCTTTCCCATATTATTTATCAATTCATCACATGCAATAGGGATAAAATATATTTTTTGAATGATTTTAGATATTTATAATCTATTAATTTATAAAATAGCTTTGAAATTGTTTATTTTCACTCTTTAACGGTCTATCATCAGTTATTTAATAGAACAATTAGTTATTTCATAAAATAACTAGGTATGACTAGGTATAACTAGTATGAAATGTTCCATCTATTATATATAAATGACTTGTCCAGTTATTTCATTAAATGCGTAGGTATTCTATGAAATAAGTGAATTATACACTTAAATGGTAACATTTATATAAAGAAAAGATCATAAAATAACTAGTTTTCAATAATTTTGTCAATTCTGCTGCTTCAGAAATAGTAAATTGGCAGAAACAAAATGTTTGTTAAATATTTGCTTTAATATCATAAGTTCTATGCATCTGCAGACAATTTTCTTTTTTTTTCACCATTCACTTCACCTTAAGAATCTATTGAATGTCGACTTTCCGGGAAAGATTTTCTACAATCGTAATCCAATCTGACTGAACTCTACACATTACGGTAGCTCAAATCTCCACAAACGCAACGAAGGCCACCCCCTGAAGCTATGGCAAAGGGAAGAAAGAAGTTCGACCCTCTTCCTAAAGGCAATAAATCACTTGAAACTCAATCGATAAAGCAACTTACGCACAATTCATATGGGTTCCTGGTAAATTCGAAAGAAAAAAAGGAAACCACCTCCGTTATATTGTTGCAATACTGCAGGGTTATTAATGGACTTTCAACAACGCAAAAATTATTTTATCATATTTTTGGTATCAAGTGTTCAAGGAGAAGCGTTAAATTTACAGAAGCTCAAAAATGTATCGTTTTATTTTATTTTTTTACAAGAAATGAAGAAAGTAAAACAAAAGTTGGTTATTTATCGACTTAACGCACACTTATAAATAAAAAAACTGGCAAAAAAAATTTTTTTATTTAAGAAAATACACTTAAAACTTTGTTTTGCCCCCCCCCTTAATAAAAAATCAATCATCATTTTTATTTAATTTTGCATTTTGATCCACATTTCAGATAACAGCTGAATATTGCAACCTTCACATCCATCGAATTTCATTATCTTTCTTTTCGAATAGTTGTTTCGAAAAAAACATATTTTTGTGTAAATAAAAATATTTATCAATACTTTTTCAACAGAAATAATAGTAATAGTAGTATTTATTTTTAAAAAATATCCAAAATCTTCTTTTGACTGATATATTTGGAAGCAAGATGCAGCACATAGCCCAACATCGCAATTATTACACATGTAACGACTCTCTTTTCCTTTTGATATCCCTTTTAGCACAATATACAAGGCAATATCTTGTGGAAGTTTCTCCTTTTATGTTAGAGGAACAAAACTGAGAAAACGGCGTTCTGTTAGTCGTAAAATTTCAAAAGATTTTGCTACACTCGATTTTTTTTATATTTTTGTATTGCTATAATAACTTCGTACAAATCGTTCTACAAATCTGTGCTTCTGAAATCTAAATTTTTTTCACCTTAATTTTTTTTATTTTAAACATATGCATTACAAATGATGTCTAGCAAATGAAAGAATACTTTTTATAATATTTACCAAAATATTCTTTCAACTTCATCTAAATTTACGAAATCCTGACGATGTATCGCAGTCAGTCCGACGATCCTTTATACTCGAGTGTGAAACTTAAGCAGTGTAACGTAGTGACTAGGTAGCGTTTTTAGTCACACAGCAAGACATTAAAAGAATTTACTTTATTCATATGTTACGTCAATAAAATCTTCAATTCCAGCAATATAAGGTAAATTGTAGACTAATTAGTCCCTTGTTTGCACGTGAGGATAACAAAATACAGTCCCGTGTTGAATTGGCTTCACGAATATACCTAACCGTAGTGCAACCGTCGGGTAGTAGTTTCTCTGGAGGGTGTTGGCTCTGCGCTGATTCTCCGCATCACAAGATCCTCCAGAAGACTCCACTCGTTCTCACCATCACGATCCAGCCAACACGTGAAGAGAGTGTTTTTTCTTTCTGCTTCTCGATCCAATCTCTGTTCCATCTCCGCTCTCTGATCTCTCCTCTCACCAAAAAGTGACATTTTTAAACTCCAGAGAGGGTCCACTACACGCCCCTCGTCATTTTTCATTGGCCGGCCCACTAAAGTCTGCACATGGCCCTCGGTCTCATTAGCGTCCTATTCACATGGAGTTAACAATAGCACTCTCTGACCCGTCTTGAATGACCTGGCGCCAGACGTTCGTCTGCACATCTGGACACTTTTCCATCACGCTGCTATTGTTTTCTTGAAGTCATTCTCCTGTCATCTTCCAAGGCGTCAGTGTTCTCAGTTAAACGGGCTTCGTCAATTATCAACTGTTAGGGTAATCCTATGTCTATTATGACTTCCAGTTAGAGTTTCGTCGTCGTGGATCTGAGGCCAAACAATAGACAATGACCCCAAAGCCATGGCACTGTCTCCTAGCCAACTGTTCTAAGCTATAAAACTTGACATGAATGGAAGGGTGGGGTTCGTACCAAGCGTTTACAGCTGCATAAAAAACGCCTTCGCATGAATTATCTCAGTTGAGCACAATTTGGCCAGTTTAGCGTGATCGAATTAACTCAATAGCACACGTTAAGGGGTTATCCTTCAGTTGTGAATAAATATTTTTATAAATTCAGTTATGAGAAAACTGTCATAATTCTGAATTAAACGAATAGTTTGGCAATCTCTGAATGGTACAAAATGAAGTTTCGTATGAAATATTACTTCATAAGGAAGAAAGAGAGTTCTTCATCTATAGATAGGGAAAATCTATTTTCTTTCATATTTTCAAACTACTCACGGAATATTTTATCATGAAGAATTGAAACTTCAAAAAATTCTTGAAGAACCGCTATACTTTACGAACAGTACATTCGAAACTTTCGAAGAATATTTTTTTTTTCTTTTCTTTTTTGAAAAAAGTCGGTTGAAAAGATTTTGATTCCTAAGAGTCATGAATACTGCTGAACTATTTACGAAAGGTCACAAAACAAACAAAGGTTAAATATTAACCCAGTTGAATTTGTTTTTTCTCTCTTTTTGAATAAAAAGGATATCACATGATGGAATAAAATAAAACAACTTTGAATATTAAATCAGTTAATTCTAAAATACTTCTTCTACTATACAGGGAATAACAAACTACTGAAATCAGTAGAGTTTAATGCTATTTGAATAACTTAGATTTAAATCATTATTTCCGTATTTACATCAACTTTCAAAATTTATCCGAGCCTAACGACAGTTCCAAATTAGTCTCAAAATCTACAAGTTATTTCTCTTAAAGAAATTATCCACAGGTTGTTTTCGAAGTGAAAAGACTTTTGTCAGTATTGTAAATTATAATTCACGTTCAAATGTCACGGAAACTCCGAAAATTTAATGGAGTTTCATATTCCCAAGCCATTCGCTTTAACTCAGGAGCCTAATTTGCCAAATCCTCTCGACTCCCAAAACATACTTCAGGGTGAAAAGGAAACCCCCGTCATCTTACTGTCAATTAAAACTAATTACATATTTGAAGTGTACCACTGAGGAGATTTTGCTTCAACCAAAAGTCAAATTGGCGTACATCAAAATGAAAGATTAAATTAAACCAATCCGTAAGATAAGAAATATTCGTATTAAGGGCCTTTTTTTTTTTTTTTTTTGGCGAAAATGTTTTAAAAAAAGGCACATTGTTTTTTATTGTGTATAACTAAACATCTTATTTAATAAATAGAATTGCGTTTTCTAATGGGGCCGTATTTTTTTAGCAATTAAGTCATTAAGTCAGCGTTTCTCAAACTGTGGGGCGCGCCCCCCTTAAGGGGCGTGATAGCTCTACAAGGGGGGCGCGAGCCTATTGAAAAGTCGAAAACGAAAGATTGTGCAAAACATTATCAATTTACTGAAAGTAAGCAAACAAAATATTTTCTGACATAATAAAATATAAAATACACATTTACACTGATATAATACACTTATAAAAGTATCTTTCTGGTACAATGTATTTTATTATTAATTTAACAATACTAAGTTAAGTACAAGTTTGATAATGGGCTTGTATTAACACTTATCTTGATGATTTGTACGGTTTATAATTAATTCCTCAAAACTGCCGATTAAAAGTTACGCGGTTCGGTCTCCAATGCCACGATTTTCCACGTAGACACGAGTATTTTGATGTTTTTATGGGGGGAGGGAAGAAAAGGAATAAATAAGCAAAATTCTCTGAAATAAATAAATCCTTTGCAAAGAATGTCAAGGTCCTTTTATTGTATTCCAAAGCCTTAGGAATAATTTTATGGATAGCAGTGCACAGAAAAGATCGTACTTCGGAAAGACGTATATATACGTCCGGAAGATTAATGCTTTGACTGAGCGAGACGTTTATATACGTCTGTGGCACATAAGAGGTTAAAGTCATACTGTAGCTTTAGTGTAAAAGCATAGTATTATTGAATTCAATACAGTGTTATTGTATGGAGGAAGGGGGGGGCGTGATGAAATTGATGATTGAATATTGGGTCGCGAGTATTGAAAGTTTGAGAAGCACTGCATTAAGTCTTTATAGACACGGCAAGAGCCATTTAATGGTGGTACCATCTAGTGGCGGCCTCATTACAAAATTAGGACGCTTGAATCAATTTTTTAATCCAAGCTCTCGTCGGATGCTAAATATTGCCACGATTTAATTTTGCCGAGAGTACCAGAGCTAAATTGATACTCAAGGGATATTTTACATGCTACATAATCCCATGATAGGCATGCCCACGATTTTTGCATCCAGAAAAACTATCGATTCTAGCCGGGATCGAATCCGTAACCTTGGGTTTAAGAATCGGACACACTACCTCTAAGTCACCGGGTAATAAATAGATTGAGAAAATGGAAGACTTTTATTTTAATTATAAATTTGAAAATTTTTACAAAATTTTTAGATTTACAATTGTGGACCACAAAAACTCTTAAATGTTTGCTTTTTATAAGTACACTCTGCATGCCATAAAGAATTTTTCGTATATCTTTGAGAATTTTTTTATTTTAGTACTTTTTCAAACGATTGAGGGACTTGTGTGTATGTTCCTCTGAAAAATAATCCAAATAATCAATAAATATTTCTGAATATATATCCAAATTGAATTCATCCTTTCACAAAAAAAAGTGTTCTTGTTGTTTGAGTTATCCGTAATTTTAAAAGTCGCCGGTCTGAATGCAGATGTACTGAAAACAGTAGAACACAAATGTAAAAGATCTAAGCTTCTACCTTCATCATAGAAAAAATACCGTTTCCACCCCACAAAGAAAATGCCGGATGAAAAGCAATTCAGTACCATAGACAAACAGCATCACCTTTTCAAAACAAAGCACTAAATAATATCACCATAAGAATTAAAAATATGCTCAAATCAAAGAAGGAAAGAAAATATCAGTGCTCGTGCAGCGTACGGGCAAACCATTTAAGAGGTTAAATAATAATAAATATTTTTTTCTAATACAAATATGAATTACTTTTTTAGAGAAAAAGAAAGTTAAATTTAGTAATAAAATTTAATATTTTATTCGTTTAAAAGAGTCTTAGACAATAACAAAACGTATTTTTCTATAGGGATTTTGAGTTTTCTTTCCTTCCGATACTTTTCTAGTAATTTATGCTGAAGCAGCTTCTTTTTCGATGCTACTTGTTCTTCAGAGGAAGGATGTGGTATTAAATCGATGTTGAAGAATTGCATTCCCCAACCATTTTGTTTCAGAACAATCTTTCTTTTTTATGCCTTTATTTTCTGTGTCGGGTAAAATCTTTTCACTGCCGTTATACATCTACAAGTCAAATGTAAATACCAAGAAAAGATTGTTTTTTCTCAAGATGATATTGAACTTTGCACAAAAGCAGTAGCATTTTATTCCTTGGGCTTCATCCACAGATATAAAAGAAATTAGTTTTTATTTACAAAAGTCAAAAGCTAAGGATTATTTTACTTCATTTAAGAAATTTGCGAATTATACCATTTATAAATTAGACTTAAATAGCATTGCTCTATACTGCTTTTTTATTGGATGTAAGTTCGTCAAAAATAATTAAAAAAAGAGTTTAGGCGCATTACTTAACAAAAAATATTTCTTTTAGGACTAGTTTAAAGAGAATTTTTTTATTGTTTGAGTTTTAAATTATTATTCATAGTATTCCATCGAATATGAACTACTTTTAAGTAAATTAATTTCCTATTTTGTAATAGATAATCACTTACATCTACATAATCCACATTTATTCTGAAGTAATACAGTAAGGGAAACTTTTAAATATAACTATTATTTTTTCATCTTACTTAACATCTTACTTAAAAATGAAAGCATAGTGATTCCTGATATAGGTAATAGATTTATTATAGATTAAAAATATTTATATAATAGATTTATCCTATTATTAATCTTATTAGAGTATTCATCAACATATTTACAGTACATTCCAGCGTATAACGTGCACTTTTAATACAAAAAAAATGCGATCGAAATTTTTTAGCACGAGTTATATGTCTGATATAAATATGATAGCTTTAAAAACAAAGAAAAGATTGAATATATATAAAAAAGTAGATTGTTATATATCTAAATATTCTTTACTTGAAAGAAATGTTGCACCGTATGAGCTTTCATTATTGAATAACTTGAAATATTCGTTACATACGTCTTCTGTTATATCTTCAGGGACATCACCGAATTCTGTTTTATCTTTTCACTATCACTATTACGCTTGATTCATTAATAATCTTCCGTTTAATTTAAAATATTAGATATACTAATTTTTAAATAACTATTTAATTATGTCAGGTTTATTTTCTTTCCATGCTTTTATTATCCACTCGCACACTATATATAGAGTTCAAAAAGTAATGTATAGCGTTATACGAAGAATATACCTAAAAATTAAAAATGCAGTTTGAAGGCATAGTTGCGCGTGATACGCCGGAATATACGGTATATTAATAATTTTTACATTTCAAAAGTTTGGTTGGGCTAAAGGTTTTGCAAAGATTGAATTTGGAATCAGAATAGTATTGATCATTATTTAACATAATAACAAGTTTTCATTTAGTGTATCTTAAACACTTATTACATCTTAATTAAGATTATTGTTATTTATAGGCAAAGAGCATACTTTATTTTGACTAATTTTTTTGAAGTGAATGTTTTCATTAAAATTATTTCAAAACTAAATTTCGCTCTGTATTTTGTATAGCAAGACTATTGAAGTAATTTTTATTCCCAAAGATTTTTGACTTAAAACGCTTAATTTGAGAATATATACTCATTTTCTTCCTATACATACTTAAAACATTCCGTTCTTTATTAGTATTCCATCTATTTATGAGAGGAATTTACGGTGAAAGAGCCTAGTTTTCCGAAATATTTCGTCTTTTTAAAATGTAATATCGAGGGAGAACACTTATTTGAATATTTGTTAATGAGCCAGCTATCAGAAAATTCATCTAAGTTCCAAAGTTCCACAGAGAATGGTTAGAATTTTGAGAGTAGATATTAAGCTTCCCTTGGAATTTCGATACTGGTTGAAGGACTATATTGGTGCTTGTAAATCGCGTCATTGACATTCGGTATAAGATTAGATAATCACGTTCGTGTTGCCGTGGTAATTAGTATCAAACTAAATCATTCATAGATTTAAAATACTCGCTATCTCTTAATAGTTAACAATTTTGCAAATCTCAATATAATGCTCACTATTCATTACATTTCCTGGTGCCTAATATTCCTGAATATTGAAAAGGTGCATAATTTTCTTGAAAAAGTATGAGAATATTTGAAAATATGATATATTTAGATATTCCTATTGTAAATTTTTACGTATCTTGCAAATATCTAATTTATACAATTTTAATACTAGCTGGATTGCGTATGCAGTACTGCAACAACTTTTAAATTCTTTTGAACGCATTTAAAAATGCCTTGCTGGAGGATCATTCAAGACTTACTTTGTTCTAGAAGTGTTAATTATTTCTATTATGCTTAATAGGGAATTTCTTTTATTTAGTTGAATTCCCATTAAATAATTGCAAGATATGCGTTTAAAGCTTTATAAATTGGAACAAAAAGAAGTGAACTGAAAAATTTACGCAGTACATAAATGGATTAAAATAAAAAGGGAGATTTCACTTTAATTGTATTAATTATATTCTTCCGCTGCAAAAAGGTATGATACGAGACGTATTCAAAAAGTAAGAGTACTGAGCCTCTGAAGCTCATAGGGGGAATTTCTTTTGAAACAAATTTGACACCAAATTTGCCTTCAAGGTCAACATCTTGGGAGTATAATGCGTACTCGTTTGCCTCTAATCGTTAAAAACTTTTGCTGAGTTGAAATAACTGTCTCAATTCAGAATCCTGTCAGTTACTAGTTGATGAGCATTGTCATATTTATTCCTGCGAAGAAAAATACGCCATTTTAGTTTTTTAATATAATAAAAGTCGTTTATGGGGATGGTGCCATAAACTGCTATTATGTGTTGAGTGGAGTCATGATCCTAAACCTGACAAAATAAATGCTTCTGATGAACTAAAGAATAGACATCTATCAATCGTGACTGATGAGAGGGTGAACGAGATCAAAAAAATGATTTGTGATGACCACATCGATCGACTTTGGAGGAGATGATAGCAGTATTTCCATAAATCTCTAGGTCCCCTCATAGTGAAGCCATTACTAAAACGCTTGGTTTTCAAAAATTGAGTGTGATGTGAGTTCCAAAACAGTTCTCAAATCAATACAAAGCCAATAGAATCGCATTTTAACGTCAATTTCTTGTGCTCCTCTAACAGGGAGGTAAAAATTTTCTTGACTCTCTTGTGACCGTCGGTGAAAAGTGGGTTACAAACTACACCCCTGAGACGAAAATACAATCAATGCAATGGCGACATCTTTCCTCCCTATCAGTAAAAAAATTCAGATCTGTTTAGATCTAGTAAGATCGTGGCATCCGTCTTTTATAAAAATAAAGGGATGTCCCTCATTTAACCCGTTAATTGACGGCCATGTGAGGTTGTGTTCATAGTTAATGCCCTGAGAAAGACGTAGACTGTTCTTTGAAGCCAACTTACCTTTATGATAAATGTGATTCAAAAGTATTACTAAGAAATTATTATATGTGTGTTATATTGATTGCTATTATAAAATTCTTCCGTTATTCAATATTTTGATTACGTACTAGCACGCGAAAAGCACTAAAAGTAAAATTATACTATAAATGCTACATTACGCGCTGGTGCGTAAAAATTAAACCAAATAAAAGGAAAATAAGTTTCAAACGCGGAAGTTGTTTTCTCAAATTATATTTTCCATCATAGCGGAATCATGCTGAAGATATATAGTCTTTTTGTACGTCTTGCAACACGTTCCTCTTCAGATCTGAAACATCATGAGCACCTTTGGGAGGAATAAATTCTTCATAGCTGTCATAATGAACATCATTTGAGTAGCCGTCCTGAAGTTCAACAAATTAGCAATTTCATCATCTGCTTATTAGATTGCATTTTATTTGAGGAGGGAAGAGGATGAAGGTCCTACAGAACTATCGTCTCTACAACATATATTCCAGATTTTTTTTGTAACTATTAAGGCCATAAATTCGAAACCACATATCTTTACAACTGGCTTCTAACTCTTACTCCATGTCATTACCAGCTGTGACACACCTAACATATAATACCAATTGAAGCGTAAAATAAATGTTAAGGTGTAGCACTTCACGCGCGAGTGCATCAGACATCATTCCATACCACGCGCTGGCGCGTGATTGATTTTTTAGCGTTGACGCCCTATCATTCACTGGCGCGGGATAGGCAGCGAAAGTATTAATCTTTACCTAAAGGGAAAACAATTAATGGCGAGTGGTACTTCAAAATTTTTTAAAAAAAAACTTCGAAGAGAGATAAGGAACAAAAGATAGGGAACGTTTTTTAAAAAGTGTGTGTTTGGTGCATAACAATGCACCCCTCTACACAGATAATGCCGCACAGTAATTCTTGGATTTTTCGGATGGAAGATAATCAACCAAGCCTCTCACAACACTGATCTGAGACTTTCAGATTTTCCTCCTTTCACTGCCTCTAGTCTATTATGTATGGAAAAATGTTTTCAACCGGTGATGAGGTCCAGAATATGGGCAAAAAATTTACCAAAATGGCGGAGAGAGATTTTCTGACGAAAGATAAGAAAGTTAATCTCTCTGCAAGCAAAGTGTGTTGAGATAAAAAAAAATGGTTCCTTAAAAAAAATAGTGTTTGATGTATGTATATTAATTAATAAATTAAAAAGGCAGTATATTTTTGAAAAAATTTCAAAGATTGAGTACTCTTACTTTCTGGACATACCTTAAATGTCTCGAGAGGGATATCAAGTATGAAAAACAAAAATCAACGTCATTATATCAAGATATCAATCAAAATTGATACCTTCAAAGTCAATACTACTATATAGTTGTATTCTGAGTCTTTTCCACACCTTTGCTTGGCGGCTTTGGAAACAAAAATTATTTTAAATAAAAAGGAGTTTTTCCAGTTACTTCATAACAAAATGCCTTAATATGCCACAAAAATATCATTAAAATTTCCAATGCGAAATAAATGGATATCATAATGGCTGAAATAACGATCCAGCTTCACAGATAATGTTTCTACTAATGGCCAAATGAAAACAGATCAAAAGAACTTAAGAGGATCGGTTTGCTTTTCCTTAGAATATTACTCGCCTTTTTCTTTCGGTAAAAGTAACCAATGATCATAATAGCTAAGTGAAATTACCTTCAGTTGTTTTACGATTACTTTAGAGATAAGCAGCATTATATACACTGAAGTCATCTTTCATTTTGGCAACTCGGTGTTTCAGAAAATTTGAGTAACAACGAAACACGATTCAGGCGCATCACTAATATATAATTAACAAAATATCTAAATAAAATAATTTGTTTTATACTTTACTTCATTCACTGTATGATATTTGCTATTACATAGCAATCCACTATCAATGAACCAACTATTATTATTAAATTGATCTACAACCTCTGACAATAAAGTTCGATGAATAGTCCTGTAACATTAACGTAGACGAAATATTAATGAACGTTACCTTATTGTCCTTCGAAATAGTCACCTCCCATAACTATGCACCCCTGAGATCTGCTATACATGTCCTGAAAACTTTGCAAGAAGTCTTCTTTAGAGATGGAGTTCAAAAGCCTCGTCACGCTTCATTTGACGTACGAAATATCGTCAAATCTCTTTCCTTTCAAAGCGAGATTGAGTTGTGGGAACAGGAAGAAGTCAGGAGGTATGAGATCTGGCGAGGATGGTGGATGTTCAATATGCATCCCCTCCCCTTCTTCCCAGGAACTGTTTCATGATATTGGCTGTGTGAGAGCGAGCATTGTCATGAACAAAAAACCATTAACCTTGTTGTGCGTACTGCGGTACCTGCGTAGACATTTCATGAAATGGGTCAAAATTTCAATGTACCTTGCAGCATCCATCGTCTAGATATCATGCACACAGTTAATCGACGATCTTCCGTGATTAATTTACTCACTTTCTCAATGTTTTCGTCACAAACGGAGGTCACCGAACTTTCGCTACGGTGGTTGTCAGAACCACTTTCTCGGCATTCTCGAAAACGAGTGAACCACTCGTACACACTTCATGGACAGTGCTTGATCTTTATAAACACATACCAGAATCGAATAAGTTTCTGTCGGTGTCTTGTCAAGCTTAAAACAAAATTTTAAATTAATCGTTCATTTTCCTGTTCTCAGTTAAGAACCAACGCATTAAACAAGCACTTCATAAAACAAGTCTTACACGGAACACAAACGATGTTCAACTGAACAACGGGGGGGGGGGGGGACCGGCGGTCCCCACCCGCCACTACGCATGTGCAGCGTTTGTTTCGGCAGCGTTACCAGACCTGCCGTTCTGACTTCATTCACCAAACCTTATCGTCCGAGGTTGTATCTCTCTATTGTAGCCATTATTTTTTAATAATTAATGGCATTTAAATATTTATCGTGATATGCCACAATAATTCTCAATAAAAAACATAGGATAGTTAAAACTTTTGGAGCACATATTAATTTCAAAAGGAACAATGGCTTACTTAAATAAATCGCAAGTGAAAACTTTGTTTTATCTCATTTTTCAACTTAATTTTATTCCCACAAACGTTCTTTGATTCACTTATTCTTCGACTGAAAGAGTCAAAGGCAGTATACTAGAGGGGAATTGTGCTCTTAATCCTATATAGCAGTTGGCTTAGAACTATTCCAACAATGCTTAATTAAGTTTAAATTCGGAACTAGAATGTTATTTCCGCATTTAAATCGTTTCCATCAATGTATTTAGTTCATTCCTAGCTATGACTAAACTAACTAAATTTTCTAACGAAACAGTCATACCTTTTATTAAGCACACTTTGATTTTCATGGAAAAGGCATCGATTTAAAAGAAAACTTTCCCAAAAATGAATAATGTAAGTCATTGCTTCCCCAACTTCCTATGTTTGAGACTCAATTTTCAATCATAATTTTCATCACGCCCCCTCCATACAATTACAATGTATTGAAAACAATAATAATGTAATATGATGCTAAAGCTACAATACGATTTTAATTACACAGAGTACAAATTATCGAGATAAGTATTAAATTTTTTATATTACAAGCCCATGGAAAAAAGTCACCAGTAATTATTAAATCTGTTCCTACCTTAGTATGGATAAATGAATTATCAAATGCATTGTGCTGTACTGATACATTTATAAGTATATTATATCAGTGTAAATGGGTCGAAACGTATTTTGTTTTGCTTCATTTCAGTAAATTAACAATTTTTCAAATAATCTTTTATTTTCGACTTTTCGATATGCACCCCCCCCATACACACACACGTAGGGTCATCACACCCCTCTAGGGGCGCGCCCCAATGTCTGAGAAACGCTGATGTAAGTGATTAAATGAAGAAATAACAGCTATGATGTCTAATACGACACATAGCTTAAATTATGATAAAAAAAAAATTAGCTACCGGGCAGGATATTAGATAGCGTGTTACTTTTAATGCGTATTTTAATTCACACTGAGGGATAACAAAGTTAAAAAAGTTCAATTTTGAAAAAAGCTCTAAGGGGCGTATACTGAAAAGTTTTAATTTAAAACTGCGTGTTTTTCAAATTTTAAAAAATTTAACAATAAACACACAAAAAAAAGTTACAAAATGTTTTTAAATGAACTCTAATAAGATACTGTTTCAATCAATTAAATGAAAACAATTTTTATTCATATTTGTGTTTCATTAAAGGTTAAATATCTTCTCTACAATTTTACTATATTTAAATATTTCAAATGTTTCGGCATGCATTTGTATATTCTTTTGATACAATTTATTACCATGTTAGCAGTAGTTTTTCAAAAATATTATATTCATATTCAATATATATGTAAAGAGAGAAAATGAAATGAATATAAACGTATACAGTAGTCATTCTGTTCAGTTTAATTGTTTATTAGAGTAATGTAAGTTTACACATGCTATAGTTAGCAATTTGTTAGGCTATAGGTCGAACGGCCTTTTTCTTCAATTTTTCTAACACTCAAACTCAACTCATATTCACTGGCTCAACAGCCCATAAAGGCCAAGGCCTACTGTGTCCATCTTAGTTTTAATGGCCTTGGGCACTAAAGTGCATGAGCAGGTGTTCTACTCAGGTGGTCAGTCGGACACGAAGTCCCCAGTGTTTAGTTCCCAAACAAGCTTGGTACTCATTTATCGACACACTGAAAGGCTGAGTTGACTTTGCCCAGACCGTGTTTGAACCCTGGACCTGTGGCATGGAAACGCTATACGCTACCACTCTGCCACTGGGCTTCTTTTCTTACACTAGTATGCATAAATTTTCTTCCGAAAGAAAAGGCTGAAATTCCATAAAGCAAGCTTAACCCTACATCGCTACCCTAGGTCGGTGACACTTCAGAAAATATAATAGTTTTCCATTTTGGTCGATTGATTTTTCATACTTAAGTAGTGTTATACCGGTTTGTTGTTCTTTGTAATCGATTCCACAGTTTTTCCATTTTAAGTTTTGTAGGATAGTTTATCATGCTTTTATTTATTTTATTATAACTATGTATGGCATGCTTCAAGTCAACGCCAAGCTTTTTTAAAACTGGTTTTATTCAGCTAGCAATCGAAACATGTTACGCTGAGAGAACGCGGACGCCAAGTGAAGTCTAAGTGGCTTTGCCACGTATGTCCAGAACTGTTAAGTACTCTTTTTAGTTTATGTGTTATACTTGAAAGAGTTAAGGATGACATATGGGGCTATAAAAAATAATGATCTGGGATTAGAAGTATTCTGTTTGGACTATCTGTTCAGAGAAATAAGTAGATGTTTAATTTAAGAGTTGAAGATGTAACGGAAATTAAAAGTTAAGTGGTATATAGGGGATTTAATTTTAGATCTAATTTAATTATCCTTATATATATATATACACACACACACACACACATATATATATATATATATATAATTAAATTCCCTATCTAGCACTTTACTTTTATTTTTATCATTACCTCTTCAAGTATCAAACTAATAACCCATTTATTTCTTCCGAACATATGGCCTAGCCAATAAACATGTCTAATTCCAGATCGTTATATTTAATAGCCCTATATGTCAGTATTAACTTTCAAGTGCACTCATGAAATCCGCGATCGGTGTCTTAAGTGTTAACCCACTTAAGATTTTCGGTGGCGTTCGTTTTTCTCTCTGCCTCTTAGCGTTAGATGATGTCTAACTTTCCTCAAATAAAGTTCCTTTTTAAAAACTGTTTCTGACTCACAAAACATGTCATATATATATATATATATATATATATATATATATATATATATATATTAACATGAGATTTGGTTAAAATATCAAGCTTTATCTCTCTATCTCGTTGTTTCCCATTGTATATAATTTTAAAACAACTTCTTAGACGACAATAAAAATAGCACTTAGAATTTGAATTATTAGTTGGATGCGATTAAAACTTCACATATTTATGATATTTATTACAATTGATTTTTAAAGCAATTTAATTCTCACACAAAGTAGGAATGTAAAACACTTAGAATTTCGAAATTATGTTCAATATGTAACAAACCACCCATTTCTCTTTTCAAAGGAAAAATAAATGATCTTCCATTAAATCAAAGTAGCTTCTTAACTTTCCACCTTTGCTTAATCTCTACTTAAGAAAGTTAAAACAGTAGTAAAAGTAAGAAAATCTCAACAAATGAAACACGATACATACTCAAATTTTCGAAACAAAATTCTGATTGTTTTGCATAACATTCCAAGAGAAACAAAACACGTAATTAAATGGAGCTACTTTCCCAAAATCCGTCAGAAAATTATTACTTGCGGAAATAAATCAGATTCATACAGAAAAGTCATTCGACTTTAAAAAACAAAACTAACTAATGCAATTTGGAAACAGTAATTGAAGTTGTCGTTGCGAATAATTAAATAATGCAGAAAGTACTTTTCAATATGCATACGGATGATTGGCTTATTATCAGTAAGTGTTTTATTGTGGCTGATTTTCTATTTGCTTTGTTAATTTTTAGAATATCCTTTTCCTGAGAATAGACGAGATTGCCTGCTGAAGACGGAGTTGGAAGTTTAGAGTATCAAAAGTTTATCAAAGGTAAAGTAATGCTTTATTTACTTATTTTAAGAATTTGCTGCACATGTTCTGTAAGTAATGAAATGGAAGTTATTATTCTTAAGAGGTTTTTCACTTTCCTTCAATTATTAGTAGAAATACTTGGAAATGTTTTCATGGAAAAAGTGTTAAGAGAGTTAAGACGAAACAACTCATGCTTGAAATAGATTTAGACATTTAAATGGTTAGTTGAACTTTTACATTCTAGTTGTTTTTTTCCCAAAGAAGTCTAGTATTAAACTGATTGAAATAATGGAAATTGAATGGAAAGGGTAAGAATAAAAGTTAATGTACTGAAATAATTATCCATTTCTAATTTCATTGCACAATAAATTGTAACTTAGTTGTAAACATTTATATCGTATCTAAGATTTTCATCTTCACTATTGGTATATTAAGTTCAATAAATAAAAACCAAAATAAAGACACATAGGTTCGACAAGGAGGCAAGTACGTCACGGGAAATTTTCAAGAGACCAGAATATAATAAAGTAACACAAGCAAAGATCAAGAAGAATTTAGAGGATGAAGAGTTTGCTTCCATTCTACCAGAGTTAAGTTTATTATTTCTAACAATGGTAAGTAAAAAGAGTCTGATCCCGATGTAAAAGAAATCAGATGTAAAGATAAGAGATATATTTTCAATTTTCATATTTAATTATTCCTGAAATTGTGTGTGTGTGCTGTCTTAGTGGTAAAAATACTCTTAAAACCAAACAATACTGTTTGAACAAAATTTCCTACTACAAACGAATAAAAATAGTTTTTATCTACTATTTTGATTGAGGGCCAAAAAGTATGCAATAGTTTCTGCAGGCCTTAAGGTATTTTTTTAATTGTATAAAAAACTTTGAGGTAAACACAAAGTGTCAGAAATTCAAATATTCAAATCATTCGAAATATATTTCTTAAGCAGTTTAACATGGAATCTTTTTTTAAAAATTCAGTGGATAAAATTATTCTCTCTAAAAACCTTTTTAAGAGTTTTACAAGATTGGAGCATGAAACCTCAAAAATTTAAAATGCGTTTTTACACATTTTTATGCTGTATTTTCTAGAAGGTACATACTTCATAACTGATGGTAATTGATTATCGAAAATTTTCAGGGCTACCTTTAATCATAAAGTCACGTTTCAGTTTTGTTGTATTCACATATTTTATTTCCTAAGACTTCAGAGTGGTTTGTATATCATTCATTAAAAGTTGAATTATGACAAAACCGTTATCTATATTTATTTGTATCATTGAAGAGTTTTTGCACAATTTGTTAACAACATTCATAAGTTCATGAATTTTTCATTGGTTTCTGTTTCTTTTT
>BMAV01016514.1:351610-376306 GCA_019973955.1 Trichonephila inaurata madagascariensis
TCTGTTTCTTTTTTCTTTCTCTACATATTAAATTCATTTAGAATGCCTAATACTAATCCAAACTTGAACGAGAAGGAAATTGTTGTATTTTTATACGTAGACTACTAATTAAAATACTTTCTAAAACATTTAGGTATGTATTGCACAACCTATATTTTAAATAAAATAATAATTCATTATATTCACGTATTGGTTTGGTTTTCTCCTTTGTCCCAGCCAAATAAGAAAATCAAATATAGAGGTATAATTTTAATCTACATTAATACTATTTAGGAATAATAAAAAGTATGGAAATGTTCACCTATATATAAAGAAGCATTTGTAGAAAAAAATAAATTCGTTTTTCGCATTATTCTTTGCATAATTTATCAAAACTTATACTTATATTTTCGCAAAATAATTCTTATACCATAACACATTTTAAATTTACAAAGATTATTCAATCCCACAATTTAAGGCAGGCTTTGAATTCACCACACAGAAATACAGCAAATCTAATTGTTTTAAATATAATCCATTATTGAAGCCTTGGTTTTTCTCTTATTGCATAACTATTACTTAAGGTATCCGACCACGTTCGGAACCATGATTTTAAAAAAGCGCATAAATGATCATTTTCAGACTAGAATACATGCATAAAATTGTTTTAAGGACACACATTTTGACAAAAAAAAATTATTTAAATACAATATTTTGGCAAAAAATTAACTTAGAATAATCTTTTTTCAATATGTTCTCCTTTTGTGAAAAATGCTTCTATTATAATAATATTTTGCCTGCATATAGCTCAGATCTCCCTACAGAGGCTCAACTAGAATTTTTGAAAAATTCCCATTATTTTCAGAGTTACCACCAATTGAAATAATTATTGGCGTTTTTTTCTTAAAATTGCTCCCCTCTGTTGTCGTTAAATATGGATAAACCCACTTCTAAGTTATATATTTCAAAAATTCTAGTTGAGCCTCTGTAGAGAAGTCTGACCTTTATATAGGCAAAATATTATTGTAATAGATGCATTTTTCACAAAAGGAGAACATTTTGAAAAAAGATTATTCTAAGTTAATTTTTTTGCCAAAATGTTGTATTTAAATACTTTTTTTTTGTCAAAATGTCCTTAAAACAATTATATACATGTATTCTAATCTAAATGATACTAAATATCATGAAAATTATCGATTTATGTTCTTTTGCAAAATCACGGTTTCGAACGTATTCGGATACTTTAATCTAGTATGAATACCATTTTACGTCAGTATCTCTGAAAAGTGAGAAACAAACCAATGTACATTTAGCGAAAAACTTTCACTATACTTTTAAAATGCTTCAGGTTTAATTTTGACAACTAAACAGGCGAACAGGGATAAATATTTTCAAGAGAGAAATCTAGACATACAAAACGAACTTGTTCTAAGGAATTCTTATTATATTGGATAATGAACACCGAATACATTACCTCTGCCATTTACTGATGATACAGATCGCGAATACATTATTTCTCCCATTTATTGATGATACAGTAATAAGTTAGTCGTTGGACACCCATAGAGAGTAACTGCCTCTGTATATCGATTTTGAATCATTTTCGATGGGCAATCATTTTGGTACCTTATCGGAGATTATTCTGTTATCTTTCCCCCTTATTCTTTTTCCACTTTAATCAATTCTTCCAAGTTCAACCTTGTGAAGTGGCAATAGGATCTAATAAGAATTTTTGGGCTTTTATTGATTGAAATTTCGGATATTACTTTCCCAATGAAACAAAAATAAAGAACTCATCTTCAAAGTTAAAAGAAAACAGACTTCAGTGTCAAAATACTAACTATTTATGAGTTTTATGCGAGAGAACCTAGTTTTACTTTTTTGCATACTCAGGTAGAGAATAATATATTAAGTTTATTGAATAAATTTCTGTCAGATATTAGATATGTATTATTTTGTACCACGTAATATTTCAAGAAACAGTTTAATAACTACCACAAACTAATTAAAGGAAATTCAATGTAGCGCAAATGAGGATTTGTACTGTATTCGATATAGTGATTTATAATATGTGTTTTTCTCAATAATATTATAAATTGATTCAAAACTGTATCGTACTTACAGTGTTTCTGAAGCTTTTATTATAATCACCTTGCCAGTTACGTCAATTGTCAGTCGATAAACACCCGTTAAACAGTTTGCAATGGATTAACATAGTTAGGATTGCGTGTTTAGCGTCTCATTCAGTACTTAACCATTAATCGCTATCCATGGATTTCAGTATACATGTTGAAGCTCTTCATGAATAATTGGACTAACTAAATGCTTTGTTCAGAAGTGAGTAAGATTTGTTATACTGTAATATTAACAAGTGAATATAAGTGGTGTGCACAAAAAATATATGTGTGAGTAATACTGATTAATAATACAAACTGACAATTAAAATTTCAAAAAGAGGGTATCTTTATTTGATTTATATATAATTTTGAAAGCAATTACGTAAATTATCAAACAAATAATTAATTCATTGATAGATTTTTGGTTTGCTTAAAACTATATTCTGGTTTCGCTTTCATATAAATCTTTAAAAGAAATAAATACGCTATAAGTATTTCAGGAAAAGAGCTACATCGTCTAAAATGACTTAAGTCTACAAAATTAAAGGATTTATTTAAAGATGGAATTTGGGTTGGTACCAAAACGTTAACTATACGTTTAGTTGTTTTCGTTATGGCTTTTAGGAAAAGAGTTATCTCTATTTTTTTACAAATCAAGTTAAAAAATTGCTTCGCAAATATGTTATTCGTTGTATGTGTGAGCACTTTATAAATATATATGTTAGTAGTTAATCCTTTACACTTTTGTAACTCTAAAAATATAAGAATAACAGAAAATGAAGTACAAAGTGATTTTGGGTTTGCGTTTTTTCTGGTAGAAAGGAATATTCGAGAATTTTAAAGCTTAGTATCACATTCTACATATTTTACAGATGAGAATAGCATAAAAGAATAGATATTGTAAAGTTTATTGCAATAAATTTTTCTAAGAATTCAAAAAATAAGAATGATTGTCAGAGCAATTAAAAAAATTAAGATAAAGGTGCAGAGATCTTAGTGTCTGGAGCATGGGTTAATGTACAATCGTTCTCTTCACTGGTGAGTCACTGAAGAGTCTAATCAGTGATTCTTGCAGTACTTTCATATGGAGAGAACCAGGGACCCTCCACCTATCCTCCAACGTCCGAAAAATCAACCATTACAGCAGATGAGGCATGATGGTCCTGGCAAGCATCATGTTGGACGGCCGCGCACACCTCCGCGTCTTTGAAAAAGGCACTGTGATTGCTGTGAGGTATAGGAATGAGGTCTTGATGTCCTATGTTTTCGTTATCAGGGGTGCAGTTGGCTCTTATTTCATCTTAATGGATAGCAGCTGAGGTCACATACAGTTCATCTGGTTGAAGAATTTCTGGAAAGTGAGTGTATTAGGCGGATGGATTGGCCATCCAGATCTTTGGGTAGAGAATTTGCAACATTCTATTCCCCTCCGAGAACACTCCAGGGCCTTAAAATAAAGTTGTTGAACAAGTGGGACCAACAGTCACAGGAACTCGTAAGCTTCCTTATTTCCAGGATAAGATCATGGTGTGGGACCTTTATATCTGTAAGAGTAAACCATATCTTCTATTAACCCATTTTTTGTGTTCTATTCTGTAACCGCTGTTCCATACTTTCTGAAACCGAAGAGTGTTATGTGTGATCATGAGTGTGTATTATAGCTGTTAACTGTTGAATGGATATTTTTTTGTACTTTACCAACCCTACGTACAAACCAAATTTCGAAAAACTCTGTTCAGTAGTTCTAGAGATAATCGACTAAATCTGAAAATTCTCTTAATTTTTAACACCAATATATATGTGTACACATACTATATTTTACAATATATTTTATTACGTAGTGCACACATGTCTTATCTAAATGTTCACCTTTTGAAAATTTTTGAATGTGTTTCCATTGAAATGGTATGAAATAAGGTATCTTACATATTATAAAAAAGATGAATACTAACTGAAAGGTCAGATAAGAAATTATATTTTAATTTCATAAAATAATATTTTACCTATTCTAGATACATTAGTGAAAGAAGGAGATGTTTTTGTAACTATTTTTAGTGTAGATGTAAAATATGTATAATCGTAGTAACTTAATATATAGCTCTAAATACATTAAATATACCTAAAAATTATTCGTGCCTTTTTAAAGTATAATAAAAATATCGTGACCATAATTAACAAAAGAAAAAGATGAACCTAACTTTTATTTCTTAATTTACATGGTAAAATACTTTCACGATAAATACACCTTTATACGTAAAACTTTTACACAGCTAGAGTATTCTTGTAAGTTTTTAAAAAATTTTATTACTTGGTAAATAATCAACTTACCAGTTTCTTTATTCAAAATGGGTACTTACAAATTTTGAGCCAATACTCAAGCATGAAAGAAAAAAATGATAGAAAAAATAAATTATAAATGAATAAATTACACAGTTTAAAAATTTTTATGGACAACAGTGTTACGTTTCATTCTGGAATTCTATTTATATATGCATAAATTCTTAGGATTGTTTGATTGAATAAAATAAAATAAATACTCTAAAAAACAGGAGAAAAAAACTAATTTTTATAAGAAATAGGATTAACAATATTTTATAGCAGCAAAACAATTCGTAAATAACCATTTATAAATTATAAAACCAGTCAAAAGGGACTTAATAAAAATAATATTCAAGTTACTAAGCTGCAACTTTATTTTTCGAAAATGAGCTCAACTTATAATAAAAACATTAAAAAAAATTTTAGATGATCTCAGAGTTTTTTGCTATACTTTATAAAATAGAGATTTAGGAAATCATGATTCACACACAGAGCTTCAAATAGAAACTGTGTATGTGTTTTAAGTAAAAGTCCTTCCATTTAAATTTAAGCATTATTTTAACATTGTATTTATAACTTAAAAACTGAACTCTGGTATTTAGGTGACTACGTTCAGAACCGTGATTTTGAAAAATCATATAAATGAATAATTTTGTGATGTTTAGTGTCAGTTGAATTAAAATATACATATAAATTTGTTTTAAAGATATTATTTCAAGAAAAAAATTATTTAAATGGAATTTCTTAGCAAATGTGAAGAAAAAACCCCCTGTGCTTTCAAGATATTATCCTTCTTTAAAAATGCTTTTATGATAATAATATTTTGCCTACATATATCTAGGACTTCTACACAAGGGCTTAACTAATATTTGTGAAACATTTTACATTGTTTTCAGAATTTCACCAATTAAAATAATAACAGGGTTTTTTTTTGTTTGTTTGTTAAAATTTGTCTATTTTGATGTAATAAAATATGAATAAATCCACATACATTTCAAAAATTTTAGTCCAACCCCGGTGTAGAAGTTTGAGCTATATATAGGCAAAATATTATTATTATAGAAATATTTTTATAAAAGAAGAATGCTTTGAAAATGTCTTTTTTTCATTTTTCGCCAAATAATTGCATTTAAATATTTCTTTTTGTAATAAAATTCTTAAAACAATTTTATGTGTATATTCTAATTCAACTGACACTAAATTTCAAAAAGAAATATCATTTATACGCTTTTTCAAAATCACTGTTCCGAACGTATTCCTTAAAAAGGGAATTGAAGTATAACATTCAACCGAAAGTCTCACCCGTTAAACATCCCTATTTCCAAAGCACTTCCTGGTAATATTTAATTTTTTTTTTCATTTATTTTTTTCAGTTCCTCTTTTATTTATCATGCAAATAATGTTATTTATTCGTATGAGAGAAATGGTTCAGTAGTTATTGAAAGAACTAGTTTGAATGCGGCTGTTTATGGAAGAATTGCTTTTTCTTTGTTTGTTTTTTTTACCTCTCTTTTTTTCTATGATCGTCAGCTACAAAGATTCGATTGCGGTGGTATTCGAAAAAAAAAACTATGTTCGAATTGTTGTATTTGTCAATGTCACAAAAGATTAAGAAGATGGACGAGAAATCCACTTTTTAAAATCCGATTTTCTCCAAATCCTCCCCACAAGATTCTGTGCGAGTACTTGTCGATTTTATTTTCGTTTGTTGAATTTCTCAATCTTTGATGGAGTTTGCGAGCGAATAATGTTCTCAGATATCACAATTCTTGCGAAAGGATTTTTGTTGTGTCATATTTATATTGTAAATGCGGTGATTCATGGTAATAAGGATATGATATTCTAAAATTTTTTTAACGTATTTGAATGCTGAATTTCTTTACTGAAAATATCCTTTATGCTAAACTACACATATCTATTTTTAGTTAAATTTCTGAAAATATTTGTTCGTATATTTCTTTCAAACACACACTTCGGATTCTATAACGAGTCTGTTTTTCTTTTTAAAATGCGATTCTCTCCAAATCCTCCCACATGGTTCTGTGTAAGTACTTGTCAATTTTTATTTTCGTTTGTTGAATTTCTCCATTTTTGATGGAGTTTGCGGGCGGATAATGTTCTCAGATGCCACGATTCTTGTGAAAGGATTTTTGTTGTGCCATATTTATCAGTGGCATAACGGAGAATATTAGGGTCCACCTTCAAAGTCTAGTTTTGAACCTCAAGCCGTATATATCGAAGGATTGCAAAACCATAACATAACATAGGTTTGGGGCCCGATAGAATCCTGGCCCGCCCCCACAATGCGGGGGTGAATTGTAAATGCAGTGATTCTTGGTAATAATAATATGATATATATTCTTAACATTTTTTAACGTATTTGAATGATGGATTTCCTTACTTGAAAAATCCTTTATGATAAACTACATATACTTCTTTTCAGTTGAAATTCTGAAAACATTTGTTGGTATATTTCCTTCAAATAGATTTCTGATTCTATAATGAGTCTGTTTTTTTAAATGGATTGCTTTTATTCTCTTTTAAACGTTATTATAGCCTACTGTAATTCTTCAATATAGGCAGCTAAAAATTTTCTGGAATTCTGTTTCTAAATGATTTCTTATCATTTTAACAAAACAAATCGAGAATAAAAAATACTTGATTTATCCATAAGATGAAAATAATTAATTAAAATGAATTTATGGCATTATGTATTTTGAACATCATATATATGCCAGACCCAAAGCCGTCTGGTAAAATAAGGAAGACGTCAAGTTTAAAATATCTGTTCCTTATTACTCTTCATGCATAGTTAATTCAACATGGCGGCCATTTGGCGCCCAATATAATTCAGCAAAAGACAACGGCACGGTGAGGAGTCACCAGTCAGTCTTTTCGATTATGCTCTCGTTCTATCTACCTTTAAATAATCTTATTTACCCTCAAATCCCTACGCGATAGTAAAAAGTTCGCTTTATTTTTATTTATTATTCACTTAATTTCGAAATTAAACTTTCCAGACCTGACATATATATATATATACTGTTGAACATTAAAATCCCAACACCATGAAGAAGGAATGATACAAACGTTAAATTCACATGAAGGATGATAAAAATTTAAGTGCACTCCAGATGCAAGAGGGAGAAACGATATCTCAAACTCTGTTTTAAAGAAATGTTACTCAACAGGGTTTTCATTCGGAAATCGCATTTAAATGTCACTTGATTGTGAAAAAAGATCATGTTAAACAACTTAATAGAAGGAGAATTGTCTAGTCTATTGAGAATACAGTTTATTGTTTCACAATATTGCTACTCGTATTCGGAATCAAACTGCCATGGAAATGTAGAATAAATGCGTTCAGCAGGGTCATACTGAACACCTTAATACCAGTCTTAAATTGAGTAACCTGATTCATTTTAGTTCCTCTTTCATCGTCTTTCTGGCTTACTTAACTGATCTAAAAGTTTTGATTATACCTGATTATTCTCATTAATAAAAAAATTACGTTTCTATTCCCATAAGTCTTTTAATTTAAATTTTCAATATGGAATAAGCTATTCAAAATTTAGAAGTAAATTTAAAAGTAAATATTTTTTTGCAGAACAGTGTCTTTAAAAACTTTTTAAATGAAGCCTTAAGAGGATCATTACAATAGACTTAATATGCAAGAGAATTTCTAATTCCTAAAGAAAATTGAATATTTCCTTACATAATAAAACTCCCGTCTAGGCATTAAAATTCCATATTCGTATGTAGGTAAAAATACATCTTATATTTATGTATCAAAGGAAATTTAGAATAACAATGTAAAATGCATTTGTATTTTTACACAAACCACTTTCGTTCCAGAATTAAAATAAATTAAAGAATCCTTTTTGAATGTTTTCTTTATCAAAACATGCATTTTGAAAAAAAACTATGGAGAAAAAAAAAAAAAATTTTTTTTGTTTTGTTTTTTCGTATGAGACCGGAGTAATAATATATAAGTAAACATATATGTAGATAGAGAAACGAAAACCCCAAAAATGCTTGAAAATTTGAAAGGGAATGAAATAATTTTTTGCTCTTTTTTTTTAATGAAAAATATACTATATAATGAGGTATGGCACAACCACTTAGTACCTTTTTATAAAAAACAATGACCAATTTTAGATAAATAAATGATATTTCTGTTTAAAATTGAAGTTAATTTCAAATTAAATTGTACCTTGAGTGATAGTTAAATTTTTTAACAAGAAAAAATTGCGTACTTTCTCTTATTAATTATTAAAAATTGCAACTAATTGATTAAACTTTACGTACCTACTTATTATTATCAAAATAAATTCAAATTTATGTTTTTCTTTCTAACACATAAAAGTTTCCTCCTAATTTTTATGCGTTTAGGTTACTACCATAGGATCGATATTAAAATATGAAAAAAAGATCGATGTTCAAATATGAAAAAATCAAACTGATGTGTTATTATACATTTCATGTCTTCTCTGGCCTTGATAAGGAACGAAAAACGTATAACATATTTTTCTAAATGGTAAAAAAATTATTCCATATTTTTGATAATTATAATTCAATAACAAAAAATACTTATCTCAAAAACTTAAACTATTCTCCGCTTTTCAAAGTGAATATTAGTTAGTAAAACAAGTAATATAAAAAAATTAACGTCAACTCCTATTTCGTTAGCAAAACGTACTGACGCTATATGTTGCAGCTAGCTGTAACTACGACAGAAAAAACTCAGAATAAATTTAAAACTAAAAAATAAAATTCAATTAATGAATTAATATTTGAATAAACTGTATTAACGTCAAGTGCCATCCACTACAAGTTTGAAAAAAAAATTTTGAATTTGAATGGATGAAAAGAAAGTATTTTATTAACTAAAGAAAATTTGAACAATATATGTATAGGGAGGGAGTGAACTAATGGTAGGAGTTTAATAAGTTAAAAAAAAAGGAATTAAACCATACATAATTTAAAATTATTACTATCGTACGCATTTGAATACAGATACATAAGTCATTTACAATCAAGCGAGCAACTAGTATACATTTCTTGAATTTTTAGTGTTATATCAACAACATCTATTTATTTCAATGATAATTTCATATATTTCTCCTTACTTTAAAACATTTTATAGCTAAATTATTTTCTTGATAAAAAAAAATGGTAATCCGCTTAACTTCTGATGTCAAAAGAATAATATAAAAGAATCAAATTTCAAAAATATGATCATAACCTCTAAAAATGTCATTTTACTCCTATCTTATTCCATCATTGGCTTGTTTTGAGTTCTTAAAATAGTTTGGTAGGAGAACAATCGATCACCTCTAAAACCTTAGGCAGTGCTTAAATTACTTCACAAACTTGTCAAAATATTAAAATCAACATAATCTTTTCGAAAATTTCTTATGCAGAAAGAAGTTGTAAAGATAAACTCTTCTGGAGTTTCAAGCTTTTTTTTCTTTCTTTTCTTTTTGAGAAAGTTCTTTAGGCGAGATAATTAAGTCAATAACTACTGACGCATTGAAAATATTGGTTTTATCTGGAAGCTATCGTTATTATACAAATTACTTATTGGAGCACGGTCTTTCTGTATTTTGTTTCTGAAACAAATATGATTCTAATACAGATATTTAAAAAAAAATCTATCGTCGGTATGTGTAAGGAAATAATTTTTTCTCTCTTTTGTTGTATTTAAGGTGACTAACTACATTTGGAACCGTGATTTTGAAAAAAGCTTATAAATGGTTAATTTTTATATGGGGGAGTCAATTAAATAAGAATATACGTATAAAGTTGTTTTAAGAACATTATTACAAGAAAAAATTATTTAAAGGCATTGTTTAGGAAAAAAATGAAAAAAATAACCTTTTTTCAAAACATTCTCCTTTCATAAAAAATGCTCCTATAATAATATTTTTCTTATATATAGCTTAGACTTCTGCACAGAACCTGATCTATAACTTTTGAAATATATTATCTAGATATGAATTTATTCACATTTTAATTAGAATAGGGAAATTTAAACAAAAATCACCCGTTATTATTTCAATTAATCATAACTCTGAATATAATGTAAATTTTTCAAAAACTCTTGTTCAGCCCCTGTATAGAAGTCCTAACTATTTATAGGCAAAATATAATTATTATCATAGATACATTTTTCATAAAAGAAGAATGTTTTGAAAATATGTCATTCTTTATTTTTTTTGACAAAAATTTGTCTTTAAGGGATTTGTTCTTGCAATAATATTCTTAAAACAATTTTATAAGTGTATTCTAATTCAACTGACATCAACTCTTCTTGAACTTCAATATAAAAAAAATTATTCATTTGTACGCTTTTTAAAGTCACGGTTCTGAATGTAATTAGTCTCACTTTAAATTAAATCGTTTCATATTTCAGTGTTTTAGTTTTAGGTAAAATTGAATCAAATACAGAGTATGTAGTTATCCGATTTGAAGTATTGTGTAACACATTTCAGAGAAATGATTTTTACTTTTTAGTAATAGCTAAATAATTACTTCAAAATGATACACAATCCTTTACGATAGTATCTACATATTTATAGTTATCCTAAAAGCATATCTTATTGTTGAGTTCATGAATTATACAAATTATATTTTTATTATTTTTTTTATTGATCAATACTCATATCAGTTGAAAATAGTTTGAATTCACAATTCAATAAAGCGTACTTCATGTACTTAGTGCATTTTAGTGAGTGAGTGAATATTAACGTCGCACTGTTCAGGTACACGAGGGCTTTTGGCGACGGACCACGTAATTTTGATAGTGCATTTTAGAATGAATAAATAGATAACATAAGGGTGTGTGTTAAAAGTCTGGGAAATAATACTAGCAATCATCTAGAAAGCATTCGGATATTCATTTAAAAGTTTCTGCATTAATGGACACAATAGCTTTCAATTACTAATATTAAAGTTACAATCAATATGTTATAGGCATGTCATATGCTGGCGCATTACCCTACATGATTACTATACAAACAATTGTGAGTCTTTGGAATGTCTTATAGCTTTGGTTTATAAATATTTATATTTACTCATATACTATATAGTCGCATATTTTATTAAAACAAATAAAGGTCGGGATGCTTTTACAAATGTCTTTTAAATAAATCTTAACTTTTAGTAAATAACTTTCCATTTTATTTCCTTAATAAAAAGAGCGTTTTGTGATATAAAAACAATGTCGTCTTTGGTTGTACAAAAAAAAATCAAGTTTGTAAAACTGATTTTTGTTGTTGTTATTTTATAAAATAAAATATTGTAAAAGATATTTTATTTAGAATTGCAACTTATATGTGCATAGGGATTTTAACTTTGGAGTGTTTGTATATTTTACATAAATGCAAATTCTGTGGAATATGAAATGTTCAACAAGAAAGAACCGTAAATTAAATTAGTGTCCATAGGGGGAATAAGTATAAAAATGATGTAAAACCAGAATAAATAATACAAAACTTTATGAAAAATACTAAATATCATTCTAAACAGAGAAAAAGAAGACTTTAAAAAATGCTTTTCGTCGAAATCTTCTCGAGGAAAGTAATTTGCTTTAGAATTTGTTGAATTTTAAATATACTTTAGATACTACTAACAAAGTATTTTTTCTTAGCTTTTGTTTCTCTTTCATCAATAAGCTCTTTGAAAAGACTTCCGCTTCTTTCCTGAAATAAAAACATTTTTCAAAGCTTCAAATTTTTTTTAAAAAAACTCACTACGTTATCGCCCTACACGCTAAAATGTTTTAAATTAATAATACCAAAAAATATGTTAGCATCGTATATCTCAGTGCTGATAATATTTTGCTTCAAAATAAATAATAAAGAATAGGTTAAAAAAAACTCTTTAGTATCAAAGATAATTAGTGTTTTTATTGTTTGCGGTGGATGGTAGTAAAATTAGATTTTATGTAATAATTATTAAACTATGAGAAGCTTACTTACTAAAAAGGTTGAATTTTTGAAAGGTTATAAAAGTCTTTTCAGTTAATTAATTTTGCTTACAAGCAAATCTTTTGGGTCAATACAAAATAAGGAATTTCTAACTAAAGTATATGAAACTCTATGATAAGCAATATAATAAAGCAAATGATAAAATTAGAAGTTTAAATTTAATAATCCAAGCGAAACTAAATAAAAATAGTTATGTGTAACTGAAATAAAAATAATAATATAGCAGAAAAGATTTCCCAAAATATTGTAATTAAAAAAGGCCCATGTAACAATCGTTATTTTTGCGATTTACACTTTATAAGATTAGCATCTCGTAAGCAAAAGTAATTGCATTATAAAGTGTCAAACTACTTCCTAAATACAATTTATAGTACTAACTTTCTTCAGATGTTGAATAGAAGAAAGCTTGAAGAATTTAAAAGTAATTCGATTTTCAGTTATGGACTGAAACGAGCTCTATTTTATCATCAGAGCTCTTTTGAAATTTTTTGACGCAGCAGAATTTCTCTTTAAAGGAAGAATTTTGCGCGATTTAAGAATTTCTAAATTTTGTAAATGCACTCTATAAAATAAAAAGTGACGCATCGAGGAGTTATCCTGGTAGAACACCAATCAGTACATATGATGTACATCTAATGAACTGCTAGCAGTATGATAGCAAATGAAGGCTTTACTTTGGAAATCAGCTACAAGTATTAAAAAAAAATTCAATAACGCTTTGGTCCACTTCTGACCCTAACGCAAGCTGTTATCCAGCTAGACATTGGTGAATGCCCTCCTGTGGAATGTTCATTTGACAAGTTAAATCGGCATGATCCAGGAAGGACCGGAGACGTTTGTTCTTCAGAGATCAAATGTTCTAAATTGGGGGTGAAATCTGATGATGCAGCCATCCAAGGAAGTGTTTCATAAAAAAGAAAACAAGTTAAAAAATATGACGAGTGCCCAGGGATCTATGAAGGGAAGGGCAACACAATAGGCTGTATAATAAGAATTGGTCATCCCAGAGAAGTGTTCGTCCAACACGGTGACAAGAAGTAGAAAAACAAGTCATGTGCATCCAGGCATTATCCTTTAGAAATATATCCCCAGAAGGCTTCGAAAGGAAGGGCAACGCTACAGGGAGTAGAATCTTATCCATGAAATTCTGTGATGTGTGTCATGGATGGCAACCAAAAAAAGTCCGTTAGCAAATGAAACGGTACTTCATAGCATAATTCCTGGCTGTCGGACAGTGTTGCGATAGGTAGTCAGATGAGTAATTCATCGCTGCCCGGAGTGTCTTTAGACACGCATCACTTGTAATCGAAACTCAGTTCGAAGCCTAACACTTAACTGAAAGCAATTCTATTCCAATCCATGGTATTCCTAATTCAGATGTCGTCGCACTCTCCATGCAGATACTTGCTATGAACATGCCCCTTTCCTGAGTCAAAGTTCGTGATGTGTCTGTACTGTCCTTCAAGGTCAGCCTGACAAAATATCTGTCCTCTTGGGCGTTAGTGGAGGCAGACCGTTCACAGATCCAGCATGGCCATCAGAATAACCCACCTGTAACCATTGGTTCTATATTCGCTTGACAACCGCTGGACTCTAACCTATGCCTGTAGCAATATCGAGAGACGATAAATTACATTCTCGATAGGCCATGATCTTGCCACTATCTAATTCTGACATCCATCTATTGGTAACTGTCTCTCCTTATACAATGTAGAAAGTAATGTTCTCAAAATAACCAACATTCAAATGCGATTTCTGAATGAAAAACCCGGGGCCCCCCCCTCCCTTTTTTCATTTTTTTTTTTCATACATAGTTTGTGAAACCATTTCTCCCCTCTGCGTAGCTCAATTGCGTTTGAAAGCAAATCATTTTCGTATTCCAACATCTCTCCTTCTTGAGAATTTGACGATTGTATCATTCCTGCTTTTTGGTATTGCAAGTTTAACGCCAACAGTGCACACACACATATATACATACGTAGATGCAACAGAAAAATATATCTTTTACATTCAGAACAAAGATCCTCGATATAAATTGTATATTCAGTAAAATATAACCATACTGTAAAGGAATTTTCTGAGAGTTTTTTTTTTTTTCCTTTTACTCAAAGTATAAAACACAAAATGTAAAAATCTTTTAAAGAAAAGAATAAATTTCTTGAAAAGATTTTAAAAATGCAGAAATTATCTATTTCACTTTTAAACAGTTTACTCAAGTTTAGGGGAAGAATAAAAATTTCATTACAGTAACTCTATCTAAAGTACATAAAGTGCTTCGTAAAACTAAAAAAAATGAAACTGAAAAGTGTTTTGTAAAGTCAACACAAAGTAAAAAACTTTAATCCATAGCTTTAATAGTTAATGATCTTAACTGAAAAATAAATCGTTTAACTACGAGTAAATGTAGATTCATTTTTATTTAACTTTCTATCTCTAAAATTTGCACAAGTTTTGACGGAATGAAAGCAAAAAAAAAAATCTTTTTACCGTTACTTTACAACATTAGAAAAGAGACATACACAAACTCCTTTCATTAAATTGATGAAATAATCAATAGACTTTATAAGTCTAGAAATAAATGACTTTCCTGCAAATTCAAAAGGCATAAATGAGAGCGGGGACAATTGACTTTTAAATATCGAGTCTATTAAGAAAATGTGAAAAGTTTGATATCCACTTGATTTCTGAATAGAAGGCAGAATGCAATAAAGTTGGAAATACGAAACATCTTGAACCATATGTTGCAATAAACACTGTTAGACAGGGAAGTCCAATTTAAATCATTATCAATAGTTTTTAATAATTGATTTTTGATGCGTAGAATTTTAAAACTGAAGAGAGAGAATGAAAAGAGAAAAAAAAATCTATAATTATAAAATCGAAGCAAGTATTACATCTTTATAGACAATAAAATACTTGAAACAATTAAACGAAAGTCGTATTCTGCATATATCTGGTGTAAAACGGTACCTCATGATATATATGAATTAATTTTTCCATAAATTGTCATTCTTAGATCATTTGCGCGTGAAGGACATGGAATCTTTCATAATGCAAAATTCTCACAGAGGGAGAGTTAATATTTTTAAGATTTCTACATCCACAATCTTTTGGATTTTATAAAAAATATTTTGAAGCATAAAATTCTTATTTAAAAACCGTGTTCCTCTAAATGAGTATAATTCTTTACATTTTGGTAGTATTTTATCCATTTGTTATTATATAACCTTAGATAGGATTTTAAATATAAACAGTGAATAATTATACGAACCCATAAATTTAAGAAGCAGTTCTTGGGGGAAAGAATGTTATATATATACAGGGTTACCAAAATTAAATTTCCTTAGCTCAAAGAACAGTGCCCTATGTTTTACGGGTCATAATGACATGATATTTGAACAACAGACACTTGAGACCATGCACTCAGGGTTTGTTTTAAACTAAAAATCACCTATAGATTGCGCTGCAGAGCTCTCCTTCTCCGCTAAACTTTTCGAACGCAAAAGTGTGTTCTACAGATTAACGCAATAAGCCAGCATTAATTCCACGAAAATGCGGAAAAATACAATTTTTCACACTTTAAGACGTTGTTTTGTTCACGGTAAACTTGATCTTTTAAGAATCTCCAAGACGAGAAGGCTCATAGGGTAATATCAGGTGGTCTAAGAAGCTAAGTTGTTGTAAAATAACGGCTTAACATTTCGCATTGATGAAAGTTCGTTATAACACTTGTTGCACATGAGGGTGAATATGGAAAGGTGTACCATATTGCATAGAAATCATATCCTGGAAGCGGTGACGCCATTTTAGTTCTGATATCAGAAGCGTTGTCTACATGTCCTAAGAGAGAGAGAGATTCAGAAAAACTACCCATCACAATCTCTTCGATTTCGTTCAGCACCATAAGCAGAAGGGAAAGGTTTGCCTGGCCTCTAAAACTGGCTTAAAACTCACTAAAAGCGATTGTTATATTGCTATACTTATAACTATATATAATTCATGTAGCGTCTATCTTGAATTTTTGGTATTTCTTTATCTTGTGTTTATGCATATATACTGAACTGAATTCTGTGTCGCAACAGCCCATGAAGGCCAATACCTACTGTGCCTATCTCAGTTTAGCCATGCATGGTCATAAAATAGAGAGTAAAGGTACTCAATACTTAAAAAAAGAAGCAAAAAATAAGTGTATGGAAACTAATTCTTTGAAATGGCACAAAGAACATGAAATGATGCTTCGGGTCAAAAATCTGGTTACATGTAAATGACAAAAAACTTATTTTTCTATAATTGACGTAAGATGTTTAATATGGTGTGTGGTCCCCCTGAACTGCTAAGACTACTGCACACTTGTTTAGCGTGCATGCGATGAGGTTATCAGTAAAGTTTTGAGAAATACTGTTCCATTCTTCGAGGAGTGCAATTTTCATGTCTGACAATAAGCGAGGACAGTGATCTCTATGAATGCGTCGTACGAATGCGTAACAAGCATGCGCTGAATATGGTTTAGGTCAAGATAATATACTGGCAACTCTCCATACGCTGTATTTTTTCAACTTCAAGAAAGCTCTCCACAAGAAGAGCTGTATGACTTTTAGCATTATCCTGCATTAAGGTATCCAACTACGTTCGAAACCGTGATTTTAAAAAAGCGCATAAATGGATAATTTTCATGATATTTAGTGTCACTTAGATTAGAATACACGTATGAAATTGTTTTAAGGATATATTTTGACAAAAAAAATTATTTAAATACAATATTTTGGCAAATTTAGAATAATCTTTTTTCAAAATGTTCTCCTTTTATAAAAAATGCTTCTAAAATAATAATATTTCGCGCGCGCGCTCATATGAAGTAAAGGCTTCTCCAGAGAGTCTGAACTAGGATTTTTGAAAAATTCACATTATTTTCAGAGTTACCCCCAATTGAAATATATAATTATGGGTGTTTTTTTCTTAAAATTGTTCCCCTCTGTGGTCGTAAAATATGGATAAACTCACTTCTAAGTTATATATTTCAAAAATTCTAGTTGAGCCTCTGTAGAGAGGTCTGAGCTATATACAAGCAAAATGTTACTATAATAGAAGCCAATTTCTTAAAAGGAGAATATTTTGAAAATTGGTCATTTTATGTTCATTTTTTCTCAAAGTATTCTACTTAAATAATTTTTTATTGTAATAATAATCTTAAAACAATTTTATATACATTTTCTAATCTAAGTGACACTACATATTATAAATATTATCCATTTATACGATTTTGCAAAATCACGGTTCCGAACGTAGTCGGATACCTTTTAAAAGAAAAGAATCACCAATGGCTGCAGCAAAAGGTACGACATGCGGTCTTAGGATCTCGTTTGCGTACCTTTTAGCCATCAAATTTCCATTCCATAAGATATGCAGGCCAGTACGTCCACCTGTGCTGATACCAGCTAATAATATCAAACCAGCTCATCTGTAATGAGATTTTTCCTAAACAAATATTGAGTTATTTCAAGTACCTTTTCTTTACATACCTAAACACGTCTGGTGTCCCACTCTAAACTGAATTTGGACTTGTCCTTAAACAGCACTTGACTCCAATATCGATGTTCATTAACCCACTTTTTTCGAGCCACAGTGTGTTTTGCTATCAACGAATACACACCATTGCATGCATAGAGACAAACATGCATAGATACATGCATAGAGACAAACATGCATAGATACATGCATAGAGAAAAACATGCATAGATACATGCATAGAGACAAACATGCATAGAGACATGCATAGAGACAAACCGCATGAAGCTTATTTCGGATTGTTTGGCTTGAAACCCTTTGACCTGTTGCAAAAAGAAACTGCCTTGGAATCCACGTCGTGCTGGCTGTTCTGTCTCGATGAGCTGTTTACAGGATATATCAGTCATCATTTGCAGTGATAACCCATGGAAAACTTTGTTCTGGCCGACGTCAAACATGCTCTGTTGTTCTTAGAATCGATTCCATAGTCTTACAATGACACTTATTGCAACTCCAACAGCATCCACCACAGCTCTTTGTTTTTGCCCAGATTCCAGTCTCCCGATAATACACCAAACTATGGATTCCAGTAGATCACGTTGTCGTGACATTTTCCAGTTATGTTTTCTCAAAGTAATGGCCGAAAGGTAGAATTTCACCACTGAGACAGCAAAAGCAACAGCGACTACAAAATCACGATTTCGGCACTTATTCTCTTTTTCTGGTTTTTGATCCCATGTACGTTGATTTGCATATGAAGCTTTCTTCTTCTGTTTTCTGCTACCTTTTTATGTTATTGATGTTTTGTTTTTAATTAGTTATCAGAAGAAATATTTGAGTAATTTCATTCAATTCATGTGCTCCCCTAATTTTTTGAGCAATGTGTGTTTATATGTATCATAAAATTCATCAACTAACAAATAACAATCCAATTATTCGGAATTTAATTAAATAATAAAAACATATTAGAAAATTTTTAATATGATACTTGAAAAATTCGGAATTTATAGGATATTTTTAATGGACGGATTATGTTAGAATTTTTAAATAACACTGAAAATACTTTAGCTCTTATGTCAAAAGAACCTAAGGAAAACTATATATAAAAATATATTTTCTGTACGTTTTGAAAGGTATTTATAAAATATCCGTTCTGCTAATTGAATGACAGTTGATATATGAATGAAACTGCTCCTTAATATATCCACTATATTATATCTTTTGTAGCATTAAATTCTTGAAAAAAAGATTTCAAAATCTTATTTTTTTAAAAGTGAAGCACATATTTGTATTTAAGAGATAATGAGATATTTACAACAAAAAATGAAGGAAATAACCGTTAAAGAATGCACGTAATTAAGTTTTATCTTCAAGTTTTATTAAAAAAATTTTTTTTTTATGAATCTCAGTCTTTTTTATTTATTTAAGAGACGATCAATCACTTGTTCTTTTATTCCAAAAAGATTTTCGTTCATTACGTCTCCTTCTAGTGGGCTTTGAGATTCTAAGCGAAAACCTTGAAGTAAAACTTACCGACGTATAATATTTAATTAATGTCATTGATATAAACACAAGAGGAATTTAATTAAGATGATGCACAATTTTAATGTGGCTTTTCTAAAGTAATGAGATTGAGAAAGGAATTTAATTATTAGCATTATATTCATTCAAGTAAAAAGTTCATTTGGAAGATTTCATTATGAAAAATTTAATTTGTTTTTCAGTGGCATAATCGAAAATAATTAATATAATTTGTTCGGATAGTTAAATAAGGCTTTGTAAGGCATTTAAAAAAATTACCTTATGTGTAACTGCTGTTAAACAAAGTTTCAAAAAAAATTTCAATACTAATGAGTCCTGGAGCAGATAATTATTAGTATATCCAAAGCAAGCAAAATAGTATGGTTAAATGTGATTACAAACAAGTTTTGATAAGAAAATTCTTTGAACCAATATTTTCTTACTATGCGCAGTAATTATGTCAAGTTGAAGCCTTTTCTTCTGTTTCATATCAAAAGCAAGGGCTAAAAGTTTGTCCTCAGTTTCTCATGCCCGAGATATTTCCAAGCTGAAGTACATTCAGAAGGTTAAAAACACACACACACAATCCAATCTATATTTTATTTCCTATTTTACATACCAGCCTATTTATAGTGTTATTGGAGTTATACATGGTTGGTTTATATTTAGATTACAGTTTTTTTAATTAGAAAATACATTTTTATTACCCTTTTCTTGAAAACTATGTGATCATTCAGAATTTAATTGATATGGCATATCATAAATCAGTAGAATGCATAAACTAGGTGTCCCAAAAAAGACCAACGATTTGAAAAATCAATTTAAACAAACCAAAAAAAAATAAATAATAAATAAATAAAATGGGAGGTGATAGAAATGTATGGTTTGCTGCATTCTGCTTTGGTAGTCTGGGAATTTATTTGTATCAAGTTTCAAAATGAGTTACAAAGTTCACCAACAGGTGGCGCTTCTGACTGTGAAAACTAAAAAAAAAGTTTGTGTCCATTTGTTCAGACACGTCGGACTGTATGGCGTGTTTTAACGAATAAACTATACACGAAACACACGTCAGAATGCTCATGTGTGTCAAACACAAAACGGACATAAAACATTTTTTATAGTTTTTTTCTAATCAGAAACGCCAAACGAACTTAGTAACTAATTTTGAATTTTGTAACTAATTTTTTTTTCAAGGTGTGTCCCAATGAGTAAACCACTTTCGAAACACACGCCAGAATGCTGATGTATCTGAGGAAACTGACGTAAAACATTTTTGCATGGTTCCCAGTGATGGTCCCATCTGTTGACGAGCTTTGTAACTAATTTTGAATTTTGAAACTTAGAATAAGTTCCCTGGTTACGCACCATACGTATCTAACACCTTCCATTTTTTTTAAAATTGATTTTTGAAGTCATTGGTTATTTTTGGGACACCTGGTAAAATAATAAATTAAAATGTAGCAAATAAAAATTAATCAAGTTTCTTATAAAAAATGATTAAAAAATGTACTAACTATATCAGAATTAAGTTGTCAATTGCATTATATCATCATATGTTCTAGAAATGTTTGATTTTTCAAATTTTTTTTTTTTATTCTAAAACCTTTTTTTTTTTCACTGATCCTGGTTCTATTTTTTCAGAAAAATATGCTGCTGTAATATCTTTATGAATAGGTGTAAGAAAAAAAATATTTCAGTAAAACATAGTTGTGTGCGTCTTCGTTGATTTAAAACCAACCCAAATATTTTAATAGTGGAATCTTGGTTCAAATACAGTGGAGTAACGAAGAATATTTGCGGGCCCCTGCAAAGTTAGATTTTGGACCTCAAGCTGGATTTTACAAAAGGGACGTACTTGGCGTCAGTAAGGCTTTGGGCCCCCTAGAATCCTGCTCCGCCCTCGCGATGTGAGGGTTGCGGGGGTGTACATTACGCCACTGTTCAAATACCATTAAATCAATTCATTTAGATTCTAGATATCTTTCTTATAGTTTCCAGAATGTATTTGAAATTCAGTACATTTGATGTTGTTCAATGATCATTTAGTTATGAGATGAATAAATAATCTTACTGACACTCTAAACTTTAGTTCTATTTAAATTATCGTCGAATAATTCACAAATTTGTATGCCTTACCTTTATCAAATGTTCTTGAAAGAATTTAATAAGTAGATTTCTAACTAGGACATATATAAGGTTAACAAGTTGCATGCTAACCAATCGCTAAGGTCTTGTCTCATGAAACTCTAATGCGTTTTCTTTTTTTTTTATTTTTTGTCAGAATGTAAAGACTATATTTCAGCAGCATCTTTCCGAAATGCACAATTCAGTGTATTATCTAAGGAATAAATCCCCTGAAGGTACCTTAATAAATTTATTTTTTATAAAATGGGTAGTTATATCAAAGTTTTATATTGATAGTACAACATAAATTCTTTTTATTCGATATTTACATTTGTTCCGTATGTTTTATTCAAATACCATAAAGTATATACTGTTTTGGAAACTCTTATACACTATCCCATGTCTCATTTTTCAAAATCTTTTTTTTTATAAATCTGTAAGACTTCTTTGATACTGGTACAAGAAATTTTGTTTAACATCTCTGCACTTTTAAATAAATTTATTTGGGAAAAGGACGCATATAATCAAACAAAAATATTTAGGTTTTTCGATGTTATTTCAAACCAACAGATTATTCCTTTCAATTTCTACATTTTTTGCTCTTCATTTTCTGGACTTCTCTTAGGTAGGGAATATAAATCGTCGCCCACAAAGTTCACAGCTCTGAAATGATGTAAATCAAAACCAGAAAGAAAAAAAAAGGTGTGCTTTTTCTGGTGAAAATAGATGCAGAAAATTTCCATCTTCGAAGCAGTGAAAATATTTTCAGAACTGTGTGCGCGCTATTATTCATTCCATTTACTCCTTTCTCAAAATACTTCACATCTTTTCTCCCCCTTCGACACTGCTTTGTTGATTTAAAAATCAAAACGTAACAGAGCTTTCTCACTGAAATTTTAAAAGTCAAATATCTCTGTCTTACCCCCTTGGTAAGCCTATGAATATAAATTACTTTCTAGAGATGTAAATTCTAAGCACACGAATATTAAAGAGTTGAATGGCTTGCTAAATTGGTGCAGTTAACTGATTCGTGCTCGTGTATAGATTTAATTAGAAGCTAAATTTGAAAGCCTGGACGGTATTCTGATTTACATATTCAACTCTAGATTTTGACAAATAATGGCATATTTCAATATAAATAGGTTATTCTCTAGTTCTCAATATGAGTATTTCCGTGTGGAGATGGAATGATTGACAAAACGTTAAATGAGTAAAAATGGCCCACAAATTTCTCTTACCCACGATGGAATTTAAAGATAAAATTTGAAGTACTCTCTTTTCAATCCCAAACGTATTTCATTGTTTCTTTTGGAATAGAATTTGATACACTTAGGTTTGTAATTTTTCAATTCTTACTATTAGTTCACTCTCTCCATCATATGTATAGGGATATATATAATCTTGTTCAAATTTTCAATCGTTAATAAAATATTTTCTATTCATCCGTTCAACTTTAAATACATTTTTTAAAACTTGTAGTGGACGGCACTTGATGTTAATATAATTTTTTCAAATATTAATTCGTTAATTAAATTAAAAAGGAATAAATAGCAACAAACAAAAATAATAGTCCGACATCATACATAGAAAGGAAAATCGTTCGTTGTGTCCCCGTCGTGCAATAGATTGCGCGTTGGAATTCTAATCCAAAGATCGTGGGTTCGAATCCCACCTGGGATGGTCTAATTTCTGAGAATGGAATTTGTTTTTTACTATACTATTTTATTAGAATAATTTAATTTAATTAAGTAATAAATAGTAACAAACAAACAAAAAATAGTCCGACACCCTAAATAGAAAGGAAAATCGAAAATTGCAAGGAAAATCGCTTTTTATTTTGTCGCTTAATATTGTAATTCTGTCATATGTATATACACATTTTTATTAATTGTAAGTATTTAATAAAAAGTAACTAAAATAAAATTTTTCTTTGTTGACCTAAGTAGGAATTGACTTAAATTTTTTTTTATATATTACTTGTATTTATTAGGATAGCACTCTGTATTTTTGAAGCAGAGTATTAATTTTACATGACTAAAAATTCTTCGAAAAATTGTTAGCTATATTTTAGACTAAATAAAACGCTCTAAGGGAAAAGATATAAGAATAATTTATAGTAGTTATTCACTTTGAAAGACCTAACTATTTACTCTTTTCACTTTTCATAAACGGAATTAACTACAAATAAAAGGAAAATGGAAAATTTCTTAATAAGTGAATCCTTAATAAAGCATAAATGTTAGTTTTTAGTTTTTAATAAATTTTGAATTAGTCATAATGTAAAATTACACTATTTATTAATAGTTTGCAATTACTTATATTATATATTAAAACGCTATATACTCACAAATATTCATATTGTTCTATGAAAATTGTTCTTGCTATAAATCAAAGTACAATTTTCGAAACTTAATAGATAAAACTATAAATTCCGTGTTAACGTCAAAAGAGTGATAAATAAGACTTGTGGGAAATAAATTAAACTCAAAACTCATTTTTTGAAATAAATGATTATTATAATATAAATATTTCTAAAATTTAATTTTTTATGGATGATATTTCAAAGTTCGAATAGTGGGAGATTAAAAAGTATGTGATGCAGTACAGGAAAAATTCCTTCAATGTTATTTTAAGAGTATAATGTATTTTGAAGAGTATATAGCTATGTTTACCTACAACAGTGCCATTACAATAAAAATTTCTTAATAACTGCATAACCTTTTTCTGTCATCTATCTCTTAATACTATATATATATATATATATATATTATGCAATAAATTTGGTAATATAGACAAAAAACTTAAAACAAAAGAAATTACTACATTTTTTTATGTTAATGCCGAATTTGAATTTTAAGTACTATTTATTTTTTTATTTATACTATGCAATTTAATAGTAAATGATACTGTGGTTATATTCACACACAAATCTGGATTAATATTTAAACAAGTAAAAATTTATGAAGCACCCCTTTGTCTTAAATCCTCTCACGTTCCTCGAACTACACAGTCTTTTTAATCTATAATCCTCTGACAACGTAATTAGAAAATATTTTCAAATCTCCTCTCGGAAATATGTAAATTCGAAACTTCAACATGACATCCGGAAAGCAACCACATAATGATCTACGTGTAATAAA
>BMAV01016514.1:376316-391737 GCA_019973955.1 Trichonephila inaurata madagascariensis
TATTTAAGTTATTTAATAGATACAGTATTTAACAGACATAGTATAAGAGTATTTTCGGATGAATAAATTCTGTTCGTGATTATGATAAGGAAGAATCAAATGATGAAAAGTATAACAGCAAGTATGATTCCTCCTCTGAAATCGATCCAGATTTAGAAGAGGGAGACACAGTTAGAAATACAGTGAGTGTGTGAAAGGGAGTTCCCTGAAAATATCTCATAGTTCTAAGGGTTCCGTGAGTCGAAAAAGTTTGAAGACTGTGAGAGGTCTTCACCTCTTTCTTAAGCACCTAGATATGTAGGAGGTAGGGAAGAAATACTAGTCATGATCCAATCAATCTATTTATTGATCACACAAAATAACGACCCAAATTCAATTAATAACAATAAGAGAATGTCTCGGCGCTGACCACGAAAATGGAACAACGACGAAATACACAAATGATTAGGAGACTATCAAACTCGATCCTTACTTTATATAGGATCTAATGTATTATACGATTTAATCTAATATTAATTTAATCTCAGTGATCAATAGCCACTTTAAATCTTTCTCCTAATAAGTATTTATTCACAATAATGAGACCTGTCAGTAACAATCGCACCTGATTTCTGGTTTGCATCCACTCCTACTCTTTCTAGCTAGAAAACTTCGACTATACATAGTAAACTTAATTTACATAGCACGATCTCTTCTTCCGAAGGGTTGGTTGTGAATAACCCGAATTGATAGCCCAAAGATTTCTCAAGCAGGTTAGAGGAAGGTAAGCGAATAGATCCGTCACAAAACCACTGTTATAAATAATTAAGAAACACATACTTTTAGCTTAAATTGAAACAAAAAAATGTATTGTTTTAAAATTAGGATGTGTTTTACTTCAGAGCAAAACATCAAAATGATGCATCCGATGTGTCTGCGATAGCATCTGAAAAACGTATAATCTCAACAACTCCTGTAAGGTAACCAGATAGAAAGGTAAAAAATAAGCACACACAATTCATTCGGATTATATTCAGTCACATTTCCAAGTTAACTTTCGTTTATTTCGGAAAAAAAATGGAAAATAAAATCTATAACATTTTTGAAGCCATTCCTGAGAAATACTTACCAAAGCGCTATAGTATACTCGGTTTTGCTGGGAAAAACGTTTCGGCCTTGGAAAAAGTGACAACTGTAAAAAATATTTCAAGAATATCGATCTGAATTATAAAAGGGACAGGTTTATCAGATGAAGTGAAACCACCATAAAAGTACCATCCACAAAAATATCTAGAACCCTGGTGTGAAAAATCGTATTGAAAGAAGTCATTTTCAAACCTACTATTGCACTTAAAAATTTGGCAAAATTATATGAAAAAAGTTTATTCAGACAAAAAAAAAAATGTTATTTGTAATTGTTTTTAACAATATATAACGTTTGAAATCATAATGAAATGTATACTTTTCTTCCGGTAAAAGTTAATTGTTAATTTATGGTATGTGGTATAGAGTGTTATTTGTTATAAGTGTTATGTTATATGTTATATAGTTACCTAAGTTAAGTGTCAAAAGTATTCAAAGTTAAAGTTAGAAATATGGTTTTGTTGTATTGTATAAAATGTTCCATTAACTAAATATTATTTCAAATAATATATTAATAATGTTTTATATCCTTTAATATTGTGGAACTACATCTTTTAATATATTCTATTAACTGAAGGAATGGTAATTTCGAATATATTTGGAATTTTTGTTCATGTTTCGCGTAATATAATATATACGAGCTGAAAAAAAAACATTGGTAACAATGCTGAAGGTTTTCAATTATTTAATTATTTACTTGCTTAATTACTTTATTACGTAGTTGGTAATAGCAACCTTGAGGATTGTTTTACATTATTGATTCTTCAGAAGGACTAAAGGCACATGTCCTTTCAAAGATATCAATATCGACTCATTAAAATTTCGACTTTCATAAAAATCAGATGTATAAAGAAATAAACAAAAATATGATATAAATAATTTGTTTTCAGGCATTCTTATTAAGTTTTAAATTAATATATTTGATAATATTAAAATTCTCGTTAATTTTAATTTTAAAGTATTCGACTACGTACCGAACCGTGATTTTGCAAACGCGTGTAAATGGTAATATTTATGATATTTAGTGTAACTTAAGATTAGAAAATGTATATAAAATTATTTTAAGAATAGCATTACAATAAAAAATTATTTAAGTACAATATTTTGACAAAAAATGAACATAGAATGACCCATTTTCAAAATATTCTCCTTTTGTGAAAAATGCTTCTATTATAATAACATTTTGCCTGTATAAAACTCAGACCTCTGTACAGAGGCTCAACTAGAATTTTTGAAATATATAACTTAGAAGTGGGTTTATCCATGTTTTACGACAACAGAAGGGAGAAATTTTAAGAAAAAAACGCCGATAATTATATATTTTAATTGGTGGTAACTCTGAAAATGTGAATTTTTCAAAATTCATAGTTGAGCCTCTGTAAAGAGGTCTGAGCTATATACAGGCAAAATATGATTATAATAGAAGAATTTTTCACAAAAAGAGAACATTTTGAAAAAAAGGTTATTCTAAGTTAATTTTTTGCCGAAATATTGTATTTAAATAATTTTTTTTGTCAAAATATGTTGTCCTTAAAACAATTTTATACATGTATTCTAATCTAAGTGACACTAAACATCATGAAAATGATCCATTTATGTGCTTTTTTAAAATCACGGTTCCGAACGTAGTCGAATACCTTAAGCAAGAACTGCAGCGGAGATACACACACATTAATAAAAAACAGTTCATGGATTGGAATTTTATTTTACAAAACAGCATTGTACAGGATAATGAATCATGATATCTTATTACTGAATTTTATTAAATCTGGAAAAGGTGTTTGGGAAATAATATACCAGTTCAAGTGATCAAAATGTCACCTGAAATGAACATTAGTATAAGTCTGGCGCCTGAGTTCATCCTGTATTCTAACTTGGCATCAGTTAAAACCACTTTTTTTAATCAGAAATAAATACTATTAATACTGAGGAAGGGGTACCTTCCGTCCATCTAACGGCAGGCCAGCCCTCAGTGTATACCTGTGCGTACTCACTGCTCAAATTTTAACACTTTAATTTACGTGTATTATGTAGTTCTGTTTTTTCCAATATATTGTAAGCAGGAAAAAAATAAATTTCAAGTCTTCATCTCCACATTTTAATTTGTACTTGTTTAGTGTTTCTTCAAAAGCAATGTGTGTGTTCTTAAACACCTTTTTCTCTAAATTGCACTGAGTTTTTATTCCGTCTTTGCTTCTGCACTTTCACAGAGCCACATACAGTTAATTGCCCATGAGTAAATATTGTTTCCTTCGATGTGACACATAAACAAACTTTTTCAAAACTCTGCCTCTGTGATTTTTTAATAGTCATGGCCAATGTCAGTCTTACAGGGAATAGCGTACGTTTCAGTACGAATGGCATATCCAAGTCCCCTCACCCCATCCCTTACATTATAATGACGTTTCAGTAGAAAACGATTGGTTCAACGAAAATTCAACTATTTGGTGGCCATGTTGGCGACATTTTTTGGCGACTATATGAATATTTCTGGAAATTACTGGAGAAATCTATAACATGATCTATGACGTAGGCAGATTTTTTGCGAAAGCACTAGTAAATCGTTGTTTGCGCTTTTCTTCAGTTAAATTCGAATTTTTACGACCCATTTTTGCTAACTATACTGATCTACCATCTGTTAAAAATTATCCACTATGCCATTCTATTCATTTTATGTCACATTAAATAAAAACCTTAGATATACAATAAACAATAGGAGAAATAATTGAAGGTAAATAAAAACCCTTTTAGAAAAAGAAAATGTCACGAAAGGATCATCAAAAAATCCTTCATGCATTAACGTATCGTAATAATTTGTATCCATCTAAATGCTGAAGGATTAATTAAGCGGAACCAATCGAATAATCAATCAAAATGTATTAAATCGCTAATTCCTAACAGAAAAACTGTGTATTAGTTTTATTTCTTTTCCTCTTCACTAAGCACAGACATGTTTTTTTATGCCACTTCAGGTTCTTAACAACAAACCACAGACAAGCCACGGAGTAAAAACTTATCAAATGTAATTAGAAGGAATTGAATTATAAAGTTCTTGTATTATTTGCATAAAAAATATATTGCTAAATTTTTAATGAACTTATGTGTACCTATATAATAAATCATTAAACTTAAATTGATTAACAGATCATTAAATTTAACCAGTTTATTTTATTTGGTAATTAAGTATTTTAAATATAGGCAGTTTAAGGTATAAATGGCGCTGTTTCAACAATGGTGTTGTACAATTGTATCCCCAATAGCGTGAGAGTGATGTGCATGACAGGAAAGAGAGAGTAGCGTATGAGAGTCCGAGAGTAAAGTTTATGAGGCTGTATGAGGTGTGAGATAGTTTAGCTTTCGTTGTTAAAAATAAAGTGTTCTTTGTTATTAAAAAGTGGAAGTTATTTTAGATAGTGATAACACAGTCATTTAATCTCATAAAAGTAGATAATAAAATCTTATACAATAACAAAGTGTTAATTGTGCTTGGAGAAATTTTTATATACACATAATGCTTAACTTTTTTTTTCTTTAAAATTTCCTCTGAAAGAATTGTAAGCGTTTTCAATAAATTGAACCCAATTCTCTTCTATAAAATCGTCGTTACTAGCTAAATTATTTTTATAAGAACTTATGGCATAAAAATAAAGTTACAGATGATACAAAGAAGTCAGTAATCTATGAACAAACTTTATTTAAAATAACTGTGTTATATTTGAACTGATCCATTGTGTGTATGATTATTCTTTTTTTTTTTTTTGTTCTATTGCACAAATATGTTTAATTTTATTTCTTTTCTTTTTAGTTCTAATGCAAAAATATGTTTAATTTTCTTTAGAAAAACTCTATAAATTATTTACTTCTCGGTCCTATGCCATTACCAATAACCGGCATTGGGACAATCCTTTTTTTTTAATTAATTATAAGTTGTATAAAAAGTATCCTTGTTTTCTTTCAAATGGGCTAAATTGGGGCAGTGTAGCCTTTACAGACACGACAAGTCCCCAGTGTGAGAGCCATTTCATTAATGAAATCATCTAGTGGTGGCTCCCTCAACCAAAGTTTGACGCTTGAATTAATAAGCTTGTCAGATGCTAAATGTTGCCACGATTTCAATTTTGCTGAAAGTACCAGAGCCAAATTGATACTCAAGGGATCTCTTACATGTCACATAATCATATGACACACGTGCCCACGATTTTTGCAACCAGAAAATCTATCAACTCCAGCCGGGATCGAACTCGCAGCGAGCTTACGAGGCGTACACGCTACTTCAAGCCGGGGTAAAAAAATTACATATATGTTATATTGTAAATGTATAAAAGCTATTGTGTAGTATAAAATGCTTCAAAAATTATGAAGACATCTCCTTCGCCTCAATTTTGGTTTAAAAATCAAATTATTCCGAAACTTAAGTAATGCATTGCAAGTTTAATTCATTTTAATTCTCGTTGGACTTTAAGTTGTGGACATGTATTAAAACTTATAATTCCTGTAATGTAACTCTCGCGTGTGACAAAATCACTAAAACCGCTTTCTAGGAAAAATATATACTTCATTAAGTTTTCTGTTAAAATTAAATTTCAGATTTTCTATAGAAAATCCTGTTTACTCTAGAAAGAGATACTTTCCAAGAGTAAATGTAATTTGAAGTAACGGAATTCGTTTCAAGTACCTAATATCAAGCGCCTAATGTATTCAGCAAATGATATTACATTGGAAGTACTCAGGGTTGCAACCCATTTATGTGAAAAGATTTTTAAGTTTAACAGCTTTTCTAGATAAGCCCATTTTGAAAATACTAATGCGAATGAAAATTAGTTAGATACGACTTTATTTGCACGTGGAATCAAATTTAATTTGAAGTTGCAATGACAAATTGAAATTCCATTAAATTTAAATGGAAATGACCAACATAATGTTTGAAAGTTTTCAAACCTACATACTGACTATATAATCTTTACTGTCCTACTTTATTGGTTTGAAAATTTCACAATTCATATTACTGATAAACGTAAGTTTTGTTGTTGCTTAGAAATCATTTTTACTTATCAAAGCGTTAACTTATTTTATATGTTATTGTTAAAGAATAGTTGTATATTTAAGCTGTTGACAAAGCCACAGCCGAAAGGTTTCATAAAGTTTTTCATAATTTCTTAATATTTTAAAAAACTTGAAAAATGCATGTCCTCATTGCTATATTTCCATCATCAGGCTGATAATAGTTTTATAGTCTCTTTTCGGTAGAATGCAGCTATTAGTCATATCAATCTGGAAAATATTTGATCGAGATTTTCCTAAAAAACTAATCACTGAGAAAGATTCCTATAGGAAATGTCTGTATATTGTTTTTGATGAAAGTAGCATAATAATAAAAGTTTGAAGTGATAAAATCAGATAGATCGCATCAGTATTACGGGGGAAAAATGGCGATTTCTACTTCAAATATTAAATCTTGCTCAAATTTAGCTTTAAGTTGTTCTTATTGCAATTTTTTTTCTATAAATATAGATATATTATTTTTATTGAAGAGAGAAAAAATAGTTCCCGTGCACTTCATAGGTATTACACAGGGCTTACAAGAAATAAATAAAACAAACGAAATAAGACAAATAAAATAAAAGGTAAAAAACCAGACAAAAGTTACGAAGCAAATCAAATCACAAAATCCTACAATTGGGTTACTAAATCAAACAAGTACGTTACAAAATTAAACAATTAAGTAACAGAACAAAGAACAAAGACAGAGTAAGCAAAATATAATGAAGTTATAAAATCAGAACGATAGAAAAAACTCAAAATCAAATCAATGAAGTTACAAAATAATACAAATGTAGCTTTACCTGAAACAAGCTGGAGAAAAAAATTAGAAGGACAATTTTAAGAGCTTCAGACACATTCTTTATTTAATTTTGAACAAAAAAGGATAAGCTGTTCTATACTTTGCTGTCTACCAATATTGCAGTCACAGATTTTGGGAGGGCACATGTGTTAAATCAACCGAGCATAATTTATAGAAACTTTTCTATCTCATTTCCTTCAAGTGATATTTTAAGTAAATCTTATTACTTTTTTACTTAAAATGTATCCATACATGGTGCTAGTAAATTAATGAATACATTTCTTAAAACAGAATTCATTGTCTATACTTCTAAAAAATCATGTTAACATTAGATGTATTATATAATAAAGTACTGGGATGAATTTAAAATGCATACAATGTAGGTTATTGAATAACAACCACATTATTTTTACGGATAAATTTTCAATTTTTTTTATAAAATAAGATAGAATGCATCGTGGTACTATGGAAAAAATCTTTTACATGTATTCTAAAGGGATAGTCTACTTTTCAATTTCCTGGGATTTAAGGAGAATAAAAACAGTTCTGTTATTAATAACAGGAGAAATATAGCACTACCAATCAGTATATAATTTTAATAAATATTTTACCCTTGTCTAGCTATATATATATAATTACGCGATGTTTCTGTTCCTTCTTTAAAATTTTAAAATGTTATACCTTATCACCTTTTTAAAATAATTTTACGGTTTTAATCATACATCACAAAAGTTTACATTAAACTTCTTTTGAACGGTTATTTTTGTGTGTTGATTGATTTCTCATTTGGCAATAAGTCTAATGTCCAGTAACTTATCACGACTCCTTTTACATTTTTAGCTATAGCTGTATTTTGATATATCTCGGTTGTAGAATAATTTTTAACAATATAACAGACATTTTTGTCCCATTAAAAACAAAAGGAGTAAGACCGTGGGTAGCCTAGTGGTTAGAGCATCGGACTCCAGATAAAAAAGATGGTAGAAAAGGAACAAATAATCAAATCCTCTGAAATAAGTGAATCCTTCGCAAACACTGTCAAGGTCATTTTATTGCTTTATAAAGCCTTCGGGATAATTTTATGGATAGCAGTTCACAGAAAAGATATAACTTTGGAAAGACGTATATATACGTCTGAGGGCAATAAACACAGTGGCTGAGTGAGACGTTTATGTACGTTGGGGGCTTAAGAGATTTAAGTCGTATGGCATGTTTAACATCATAGTATTATTGAATTTAATACATAGCTATGGTATGGAAAGGGGCGCGATGCAAATTATGATTGAATATTGGGTCGCAAACATTGGAAGTTTGAGAAGCACTGCTGTAGAGTAAGAACAGTAAATTTAAGATGATTAAAAATCTAACTCACACACACACACAATGTGTAAGAAAAATTAAGACTCATTTTATTTCGACTAGTGTAGAAATTTTTATTGGACAACCAGAACAAAATTTAAAATTTAATTTGGGAAAACAATGTAGAAGTACTTATTAAATAGTAATAATCCTTCTTAAAAAAAAGAATTTTCTTTTAAGAAAATTAAAATCGTGTTTTATGCATTGTGTGTAGACCTTTTTGGCCCCAATAAGTTATTAACACTCTCTAATTTTTATATGATGTCTACTGAAAAATATTAGATTATTGCATAACATAATTTCACATGTAAGTAAATAAATGACTAAATATACAAACTGGAATTTTATTCATAATATGTTTTTGCTATTGTTTCATATTTATTTTTTTCTTATCAATTAGAATATTTCTTTTTTCACAGGACCAATTTGGATCAGTCTGATCATGAATATCAGCGACGTATACGAAAATCTTACCTGGGAGACGGTAATGCTTTTGAACGACACCGATAGCAATACTACGGCAGAACCAGGAATAAGCATGGCATCTACAGCAGTGCTTTCGACTGTACTCTCTCTCTTAATCCTTTTTACCATCGTTGGCAACATATCTGTGATAGTTGCCATTACACGAGAAAAAGCACTTCAGACGAAAGGTAACTGCTTGGTTTTATCCCTTGCTGTTGCTGATCTCTTAGTAGCATGTCTGGTTATGCCCCTGGGAGCCGTTTATGAAGTTAATCGAGAATGGACCCTAGGAAAAGAGCTGTGCGATATCTGGACGTCCTTCGACGTTCTTTGCTGTACAGCATCTATTCTGCATTTGGTAGCTATTGCTGTTGATAGGTATTGGGCAGTCACAGATATTGACTATGTCCGTCAGAGGCAGTCGTGGCATGTTGGTCTCACCATTATGATTGTCTGGCTTGTCGCTTTGTCAATATCCGTGGCCCCTCTGATTGGTTGGAAAGATGATCTTCACGAGGAACGTGTTTTGAGCGAGAAACGATGTTTGATCAGTCAAGATCCTGGTTATCAACTATTTGCTACTTGCGCAACTTTCTACGTTCCTCTGATAATCATCTTACTTCTGTATTGGAGAATCTTTCGCGTGGCTCAGAAACGCATTCGTCGTAGACCAGGAACTCGTGCAGAATCCCGTTTGGTGTCGGCTACTGTCATGGCTTCACTTGTCACAGAAATGACCTTGATTTCGAATACTACATCATCATCTCACCCAAGTGAAGCCAGTCGATCAGAAGATTATTTATGGGATCACAGCAAGGAACAAGTTCTGAAGAAACGTCGACGAGTCAACTTGCGAACGAAGCGAGAAAGAAAAGCCGCTAAGACCCTGACCGTGATTACCGGAGTGTTTGTCATTTGTTGGCTTCCTTTCTTCACTATGGCACTTCTCATGCCACTGTGTGAAGACTGCCAACCCAGTAACACCGTTTTCAGTTTCGCTCTCTGGCTTGGATACGCAAACTCGATGCTTAACCCGGTCATTTACACTGTTTTCAGCCCAGATTTCAGAATGGCATTCAAGCAAATATATTTAACTTCTTGTCGTTTTTAAGTATTTGCACCTTGGGACTTTACATCAATGTTAAGTACAAATATGTCAATTTTCCGTGTTCAGATCACCTTTACTCAAACTTACTCTCACTGCATTAAAGTGTTTTGTGTGACAATTAAGTGTTTTCTGAGACACCCAATTAAGGGTTTTGTGGAGCACACATAATTAAGTGTTTTGTGAGACTCGCACTTAAGTGTTTTTTGGAAAATTAAATGTTTTATGCAACAATTAAATGCAATTAAATGCTTTGTGTGACAATTAAGTGTTTTGTGGGACAGCTAGATGTTTAACGTGGCAATTAAATGTTTTATGATACATCTAAATGCTTTGTGTGACAATTAAGTGTTTTGTGGGACAGCTAGATGTTTAACGTGGCAATTAAATGTTTTATGATACATCTAAATGTTTTATGTGACAATTTGATGTTGTATGTGTAAACTCATCTAAATGTTTTATGTGACAATTTGATGTTGTATGTGTAAACTAAGTGTTTTGTGGACAATAAAGAGTGTTTTGTGTGATTTCTGTTGCTTATTTGTGTGAGATAATTTTAGGGAACAATTGCATTAATACTTAAATGTAATAATTCTATAAGTATAAAATATATATTTTGTCAATAGTCTTAAACTTCACTTATATTGAATTGAAACTAATTTTCGTAAAATACTGTTAATTAATAAATTTCATTATCGCATTGCAAATTTTTTCTGCTTAATGTTACAAGTTAATGTAAAGCGTTTTATAATTATCTCAAAAAATCATTTATTATCTCTTCCAATTACTTATCTTCAGAAATCTCATAGAATAAATTACCTTTAAACAAGGATACTTCTAGTCATCAATTTTGTAAGAAAAATATCATGTTCTGTTTAATTATCTCAAAATTACTTTTTTCGCCATCACGAAATTAGTAATTTTTCTAAAAACCTAACTTAATATTAGGGAACGATAGTTTTATTTTTTTAATTCCAAGTTACCAAAATACATATCCCGAACAACATATAGTACTGAACAATTATAAAGGTCTGTAAAAAACTATACTTCCAATCGCTCTTTTTTCAGGGAACTCCTGTACATCTTAAAGAGTGAGGTGGCGTCATCTATTATAATTAATACATCTATAATATTGTAAAAATTAAGGCAAAGTAGCTACAACATGTTCATTAGAGGAAAAAACCAAAAGTTTAAACATCAACAAGTTTATTAATAAAACCTTAAAAATCATCCTTTATGAAAAACAAGAATGTTCTGGGAGTTGCGGAGTGCCATGAAAATGTTGGTGCGAGCTTTTATAATAGAAAAAAAATTGCGTTGAAACAATAAAACAGAGAACCACCATGTGGCATCACACATCCATCTAGGCTTCTCTTCAGTAATTTTAAATGATAAGTTTCGTAAAATCAGAAGTTCTTTGCAGGAAAACAATCAGTATTCTGCTCTTCCCTAATATGAATTTGTCTCTGAAGACACAGTCGCATACACACAATACAATTTAGCTATTGTGCTAAACTACTTTCAATTGATACAAAAATCTTGTTGGTAAAATATAAACACAACACACATAGTTATTTTGCTTATTAATTAAGAACTATTTTATTACTTATGATGATGTCTCTCAATAATAAAGATATTTCATGCAATTAATGAAATTTTATGTTTTAAATACTCCAAACACTCTATTTTGGTGGATTTTGAATTACATTCTTTGCATGATTAGACTATTAATTAACTTGTCATTTACGTAACAAAATATAGTAAAATTATTTCCCTCTCCCTGAAGTGCTTTACATCCAAAACCATCGTTTTTAACTAAATATTTTGAACTATTTTGTACATGATATTATTATTAAATGAAGATAATATTATAAACAAAAGTCATCATGAAAAAAAACTTATTATTTAAGCAGCTTTTCATTTTCGATAAATAATGCATAAATAAAAAAGAGGGGAAATGAAAGATAAAAATTTCATTTTACCAAAATAAAACAACAATTAATTTTTAAAAAAATATATCATTGACGAAATTAAATCCATAACGCTTCGTAATACTGAATTAAATACACCTAATTCTGTTTTTCTCTTGAACTATTTTTACATGATTTTGTTTTAACACGAGTTTGAAAAAAAAAATTCCTTTTCATTTAACATGATTGTTCAAATTCTAACAAAAAAATTTTTTTTTTACTTTTGATTTCATGACTGCGATATTGAAGATGAGAAATGTAATATGATTTCTATTGTAAGAATTCCTCGAACTTTATAACCTCAATTTGGAATTTTCTATGTTTTGTGAATATCAAGATTTTGAGCTCATGGTACCAAATTCGATGATTAACACTCCGCTATGCGAGCGTCAAAAAGTTCCATCCATAGGCGCGTGGCATCTCTCAGATGCATCACCTCATACTTATATTTGAAGATGACTTAATCATTTTTGGTGATATTTGACAGTAAATATATTTGACAAAAATAATATTTAAAATAGAATCAGGAATCAAGATTTTTATACGAAAAAACATCAAAAAGGTAACGGTTAGTTATCACCGAGTCATCACTGTTTACATTTTAAGATGCCTTGTTACATTCTTCACAAATCACCCTACAATGTTCAAGGGGTGTCGAGAGAGAACTGTGCCTTCTTTTCTTAATTCCTGGTGATGTTTTTCTTACTTTTTCGTCTTGAATAGAGCATCGTATATCAGATATTTCTTCAATCTTTAGTAAAAATGAACGATTCTTGTGAGTGTTACACTCATTGACAGACCGCTTCGCAGGTGCTCTTTCAAAAGTTCAGAACCTAGTTTTCCTAGATATTTGCGCTAAGATCTGAGTGATTTTGATTCCCATATAGATATTTTGGTTTATTCCAGCTGCATTGCGGATTGAATAAAATACAGCTAGGCGCACGACATTCCTCAAATGTATCTCAACTCCCAACAACAATAAAAAAAGAAACTATCAAACAGAAGTTACAAAATACTTGTTTCGAATTATATATTTTCGTATAAAACTGAAAACTACGCTATTTTACAAGAAAAAAAATCAAAGTTAACGAAATTGTACTAAGCCATAAAAACTGACGTTGTTGGGAGCACTGCATCTAACAGATTCATGGCCCCCTGCCGCCCGCAGTATGAAGAAATCGCCCACATCCTTGACATTGAATCCTAGGGCGAAAATAGAAAGGCAGATAGAAGACGGAGGGGCGTGTTCCAACCCACCGTGAAGATACAGCACCGAAACTATTTTTACTATGCATCTGAGAGATTAGCGCGCCTAATGGAGGGTAAGATGCGTGAAAATAAAGAAAACTAAGAAAGATACACACGATGAAGAGATACTAAACTGATACTCGAACCAGTACATACAATGACCTAGCCAAAAGACAATCAAAACGACAAATTACTGATTTCGTTCTTAAATCCACTGAAACATTGACACCTAAGGAGTCTAGCCCTAATTTTGTTCCAAGAGATTATAGAAGGATCTTCAGCAAAGGAGCACGAAAACGATAACTAAGGTATTGCTAGTGATAGCAGTAATACTGCAGTCTTACGTAAACGTACGCATTTATCGACAGAACGTGACAACGATAAAATTTATTTATGCGTTACATATTATTTAGCCTAATTTTTGTGTTTATGAATTAGTGACATTTTTTTTCCGTTTCAACTAATTACCTTTCATGATACATGTACAGTCTTTATGAAAAAAAAAATTATCAAGATCCAAACAGGAAAACGCATGGTTAATTGCATTATTTTTGCTGATTTCTTAAAATTGGAAGCAATCTTCTATATTTCCATGCATGTAATATGTTTTTACACGAATTTTTTTATACGATTCTTCGAAAACGTATCTATCGTGTAGAAACAGAATCTGTCTAGACTAAAATAAATATGCATATTAAATGCATATTTATTTTAATTTAGACAGATTTTTAGTTTCTTTCATGTCAAAGCAATAAGAAATGGTTTCCACTTATTCTGTGTGCACTATGTTAAATGATAGGTAATTACATGGAATATGATAGCAGTGAATAAGAATTTCAAAAATAACTGAAATTATATTAAAAATTTTAAAACAACTTTTTCTCTGATAAAAAATTTTTAGGATCATTTTGCTTGTAATCAATGTATATGGATTACGTAAAACAGATTTTGTTCTCAAATTACTAAAAATATAACCCATCTAATTTTTTAAAGAAAAGTTTTATGAAGAGATTTTAAAATGCTGCACTACTCCTACAATAATTGATATACACTCATGAAATTTGACTTACAAATATTTCAAGCTATGTATGACAAAAATTGGTATGAGTTTACTGCTAGCAAGTTGATATACATATAAAATACTTTTCTTTTCTGAACAATAAATTCAACTATTTTTAAGAAAATAAGTACTGCTTAGATTCAAAAATGCATACCAAATTTTGTTTTATGTATTATTAGCAAATTCAAAAAAAAAACAAAAAAAACTTTCAAGCCATTAGGTATGAAAGAAAAAATTATTGGCATTTTAAATGAAGGTAGATGAGTTATTTTTTCTTTCTGAGATAAATACATTTAAAGAGTTTTTTATATATTTGTCACTGGGATACGAATAGAAGCGAACATAAAGGTTATCATAACTCTGAATTTCAAATTTTGTGAGATTATAGAAAATTATATAAAGAATAATTTAGACTTAAAAAATTTTATTTTAATTTTTGAATAATTTTTGTCAATTGAATCATAATGTGTCCCCTTGATTTTCCTTTTCTCTCTCACTCTTAAGCATAATAATTATACTTAACACACAATAAGTAACTGACTAGCTACTTAGAACAGCAATTTACATCTTGACACCAAAGGTTTAAGCAAAAGATATATATTCGCAAAAAGGTAAAAGATTCACTCAAATAGAGATGAAGAATAAGAAATAGAGACCGGAAAGAATTTTATAGGTATTCCATGAACTGAATTGAATGTCATTTTTATAGCTTCTATAGATCAAACTTTTATTACCGAGTTTCTCGAACTCTTTCAAAACCAGAAAGTTTGAATTAAGTTCTTTGAACTTTTACCTAAAAAACTACGGCTTCAAAGATTCGCTTATGATTTATAAAAAAAAAATCTTTAAAGCTTAATTTTTTCTGAGAAAAATATTCGCCTATTATAACCAAGGACAACAAATAGTCCTTTACATAAAGACGTTTCATTTTATATTGCATTAAATTTTATTTCAGTCACAAATATATAATTCATAACTAGGCATATCGAACTTTATTTACATATAAACAACCAAATACTTATATATATATATATATATATATATGTATATATAGGCCAATTCTCTACAAACAACAGATAACATCCAAACAATAACATTCGACAAACACATAGACAGCAGGAAAATCACACAATGAAGGACAAAAGAGTAATCGAGATTATAAATATAAAATGGATGCTGCAGTGTTATGAACATTACTGACTTAGGACAGCTATTATATAAAAAATAATTTATATAAAAGTGGGGTTGAA
>BMAV01016514.1:392137-406632 GCA_019973955.1 Trichonephila inaurata madagascariensis
ATATATATATATATATATAAGTGTCTCTCATGCATTGACTTTTACATTTGCATTTTTTGCACTCGTTAAAAAAATACGTAATTTATGTATATATATGTACATATATATAAATCCAGAAATAGAAAAAAATATAAACATATTGGAAAGCTATAAAAAATTGCAAAAGTTTTCTAAGATAAGTGAAATTGATTCAGTAAAAATATTTGATACAGGAAAAAAACTGATTAATATATTTGAAAGAGCTTCTTGACCATTCACTTAAGACTTTACAAAAACATGTACAACTCAATGACAAAAAAACATGCTTTAAAGATAATCTTACTTATGAAAGGAATTTATATTGGAAAAATCTTTATGTTGGGCATATTTTTTAAGAGCATATATGATTTTAATCTCTTTAATTATTGATCAAAACTTGTTTTAATGGATGATCCCAGATAAAAATACAAAGCGGTTTTGTGTCTTTATTATCTCATTAAATTGTATTTTTTCTACAACTGCCAAGTAAGCTATGAAAACTTGAAATGTAAAATGCACACTTTAACTGTCTAATGATATGTATTAAGAATCAAAAATATCACATATAAGCATATTATATAAGTACATAATAAATAAGGAGTAATATAGAGAAATTTGTGAAACTGCCCCCCCCTAGGGTGCCCTTCTTCTGGATTATCTGCATGAGCTAGAGGTGTAGGTTCAACTAAAGTACTAGAAGTTTGCATGTTCTTAAAATATCTTTATTAAGAACTTGAACTTAAGCGGTTAACAGAATAGATAATAATATATATGAGAGAATCTACGATGAACAAACACACAATACAAGTAATACTGAAATAACGTAACTCGGACCACGATCAATATCTAACTCGCCTAATCTCAATTCCAATAATATTGCAAGTCCTAATATTAAATAGTCAATCCTACCTTAATCCAATCGTTGATCCGATGCTAAGGAAGTTGCGTCTTTACTCGAGTGCAATGGTATGCACCTTGACCTAATGGTTCTATCTTCGGGATAACCTCTGTTGGCTGTCACTTCACGATTGTATCACTCTCTAACGTAACATTCCCCAATTTGCCACCCTACTTACTGAAACTTCTGGTATTTAAAAGCTATCACATTTGCATCTTGCATTCACGTTTCACTTCTTGGGTTTTGGTTGGAAAAGAGTTGCCATTAATCCTGGTCCCAAAAGAACGCAAAGGACATGTTAATGAAAAGACGCGTGAGCCCGTCACAAATTTTACTTGTGAATTCACTAGTTCTCTATCTCATCATCGGGAAAGTAATTACAAATAGAAAAATGCATATTCTAAAATTTAAACTCTATGGCAAAAAAATGTTAGCTAATTTTTTTCTCTATGTGAACTCAAAATAAGCAAAGAGAAATATGAAAGAGTTAATTAAAAATTAATTTTCACATTACATATAATATTTTGATACTTCAAGAGCTTGGATGTGGTGAGGAAGTTTGAAAACGGGTTGACAGCTCTGGTGTCGTCTTTGTCTCTTGACCATGGTTAAAAATTGCAAGGTCCGTCGTCAATCGCCTACGTCTTGCTTCAGAGTGATACGAAAATTAAAATCAAATGAATGAAATTAAATATTTCAAGTCCAGTTTCCTACCTAAAATGCCTTGACAGGTATTAACAACAAGGACGCAAAAATGACTCAAATATTAGCCCACAAGAACATGACTTTTTCATCAAATGTAAAATAAAAATTAATTTTTTGTAATTATTCCAGATTTAGAAAGATTGACTCTTAGTAAATCTTTCGTTATCTTGAGCTAAAACATTTTATTTTTCATTGAGAATGCTGAATACAAAAAGAGAAATGCAAACAGAGAAAATATTTTGATTTCTTTTCTTTCAGAATTTCAAAAGTAAAATTATCTTCGTTCCAGACCTTATTTCTTCATATAGAAACATGAAACTTACATAATCAATTAAATATCACGATTAAGTCGCAATGTAAATAAACGATGAGAATTTTTTTTTTAATTTTGTTTTAACTTTTACGATGACCCGAATCCTTAAAGAGGTTCCTGGGAATAATAGCAAAAGTTTTTTTTAGCAACAATCTAAAAGTGTTAAAATGCTTTAAATAACGTCAAAAGCATTAAACGCTAAACAAAAATATATTTATAAATTACTTATTATTTAAAACTGTACAGTTTAAATTATCGATTATATACTCTCAGTATTATAACAGAATTCAATATTTAATATATACCAAAAGAATGTCAAATGATTATGAGAAATTAAAATTATTCATATTTCTCGTATACATAATTCAGTTAAAAATGGACAAAATAGTTGTATTTAAAGTCTAAAATAATCAAAAAATGTCTAAATAACCTTAAGGCTATCTTCGGTTAATGTTAAAGAATAGGGGCCAAATTCGGAACATTTTTTCAGATATAAAAGTATTCACACACACAAACATTAATATTATATTCTGGCTGCACTATCCTGTAGAGAGTCACTTATTTTATCATTCTACTCATTTTTATCCGAGTCCTACATTTTTTCTTTTATAAAATGTGTTTTGCCTTTTTTTTCCCTATACAGTAATGCTAAATGAGCTATCCATTCACATGTTAAAAGGAAAAACTAATTATTTATGAAATATTTTGAAGTTTTAAAAACACTATATATTATAAACAAATGCATAAGTTACAATGTCACACATTTTCATAAAAAATGAAGCATTTTTTTCTGTCCGAAAATGTGCTCCGCTTCAAGTTCACGCTCTCGTACATATGGCGAAAACAGCCTTAAGAAACCTGATCAAAAATTTAAATTGGGTACAAAATGAGAAAAAAAAATTATGAGATAAGCATGCATATATATTCATTGCAGGAATTATGAGTAGGATTCATGAGCAAGTAGGTTTACAGTTTATTAATTAAAAGATAGAATTTCTTTAGATGCCCAGCTTTGGTAAAAATATAGATAGTATTGACCGAAATAAATGTAAGTCAATATACAAGCTTAAGAGAGAAAGTTCGTATTTCACAAGAGATATATAAGAAAGAAGTGTGTGATAAAAAAAGATCTTTTAAGAGGAAAGATATATGTTCCAATGTTTTATCTCTCTCTAAATTTTTCTGTGAGTAATATTACTAAATGAAAAACAATAATCATTTTATTGAATTTCTCTGTCTGAAATCTACAGTAAAATACATTAAAACAGCACTGCAAAGAGACAAAAAGAGAAATTGTGTCTTTATTGTATTACAGATTATTCCAGAACTGTGTGGATTTCTTTATTGAATTTGGAGGCAATGTATTTCAATTAGAACCCTGAATATAAAAGGTAGACATCAAGAGTTTATTACTTCATCAAATTTAAGGAGCAAGCATTTGATAAATGATGGTTCTTCGTACCCCGATTGCACAAAAAAACTTATTTTTATGGGAATATAGGTTTTTCTATTTCTTTTAAAGAGTCAGAGACTCATAATCATTGTCATCTGTAATTGGGAGTATTTGTAGCAATCATTTTTCATCATCCGTATAATTTTATCCAAATAGACACCAGGACATTTTGGAGTCTAGACTGAAATAAAGAACAAATTGCAATGCTTAACACATTCTAGTTCTCAGTAAGAAAACAAGATTACTATTTTTTCCAAACTTATTTATCTTTTCCTACTGCATGAAAGTAACAAAAAATACTGTTATTCTAAGCTAGTATTTTATTTCAAAGCTTAGAGTTTTATCCTGGATCTTTGAGTATATTCTATTTATAGTAAATCAAAGAAGTTATGTAACAACATACAGCTATATTTCGCACCTTCAAGTGGCTTGTACAGACAAATATGGCCTTTGAAAGGAAAAAATAAGGTATGAGAAACATCCTAACCTTCATTGTTATCAGATGTATTTCACTTCTTAATGTTTTGCGGGTATATTTTTTGTAAACTTCATATACAGGATGTATTAATACAACGGTTAAAAACTTTCAGGTCAAATAGAGTACACCTAAGCGATGGGAAATCACATAGCAATACATGGTTGGAAACACTTTCCTGGTGCTGTAATGATGACGCGTGAGTGAGTGAGTGATTTTGGAATTTCATGGCGCAAGAGCCGAATTCTGCCATACTGCGCCAAACATTTGTTTAAATTTTAGAAATAATTAAAAATCTAAAGTATTGGTATAAACACCCTTTTTTTTAGAATTTTAAAAAGCAAAATTAAATCAAGCACCAAACATATATTAAAATTTTAAAATATTTCATAAAATATTTAAAAAACGCTGAACATATAGTTTCAATTAGTTAAAATATCAAATCATGTAAAAAATGTTTTCGAATGATAAAATCTACCATAATTTGGTGGGGAATATTCCCCACCAAGTCAGAAATTTTTTTTTTAAAAAAACAGACAAATGAAAAAAGTTTAAATTTTCGTTAAAAAAGGAAAAATGGAAAAATGTGTATAAAATTTTTACCGAACAAATTTAAAACAAAGACTGTTGGGAGAATTTCTCCACCAAGCTCGATATGTATTAGAAAAAAAGTCGTTTTCTATTTCTAGACTGTTAAATGTAGTAATCCGTCATTTCTTTTGATACTTGTCGGTGTTATTATATGTGAGTAACCGCCTCTTATGTGTTTAAATTGTTCGTGTTCATCTATATCATACACAATCATATCCTCGTCTTCTGAGGTATGATGGACATAGAGCTTTTCTTAGGTAGTAATGATGACGCAAAACCCAAGGAAGACAGGACACAAATTAAAGAAGAAAACATGTTTATTATTCTTAGCACAGCTAAATTGCTAGGAAGTCTTTGGCTGGTGTATGCGATAGATGACGCTACGTAAGCCGAATCATCAGATGAGGGGCTGTTTTTGCAACCTCACTCGCTACGAAGCTTCTTTTATCTTGCCAACAGAGTGGCAGTAGGATAGAACGTTACACAAACTTTGAGCTCACTGATATGCATCTGGCATACGAGACCTCTGATTGCATTGGACGAGCCGCACAGTAGCAACGTTACCCTAGGAGGCTAACTCCCAGCCACGTCGTTTTTTCACTAGACAGGGTCCAGGGTTTTTCGTCCGACAGGGGATCCTTCATCGTGGACTCACAGAAACTTGAGCGAAGAGTAAGATCACCTAACAATGAGGAGATAGTGCCAGATCTGGTACAGAACAATCCTGGTACCAGTCAGCGGACAGCACCAGACATGTTGGGATTTCCCGTATGACCGTTCGGCTGATCCAGCATGCAATCGACATGCGCTTCTTATCACATCCAGCGCGTACTTTGATGACGCGATCGTTGTCTCTTTAATGTTCTTTTTTTTCCCTTAGTTTTTTGTTGGACTAAGGATAATAAACATGTTTTCTCCTCTTATTTGTGTCCGGTCTTCCTTGTGTTTTGTGTCGTCACAACAGCGCCAGGAAAGCGTTTCCGATCATGCATTACTGTGGGATTTCCCATCGTCTAGGTGTACTCTATCTGTCCAAAAAGTTTGTAACCGTTGTACTGATACACCCTGTAGTATGAAGCTATGTGCATGATTTTCTTTCTTGGTAAAACTCTTCGTAGTTTTCAAAAGAATTTTTTGGTTATTTAATTATTCAGAATTAATTAGAATTACTTTTCTAATTTATTGATTTAGAAAAGATGAGAGGTCTACTCTTATTTAAGGGGTATGTGACTATCTACGAAGTACTTTTTTAAAATGTGTAAACTTTCAATTAAATAATCATTTTAAAATTAAAATGGGATATAAAACTATGAATTCAGATGCAATTTTTTCATACTTATAGTTAACTTTGTAAATATTAGCAATATTTCTAGTGAAGTTTTAGCGAAAAATTTCAATTACAGAAAACCTTTTACTCAAAATTCTTACGAATATATTTAAGTAATATTTATACAGTACATAAATATCATCTTTATCTGTGATGCAAACTAAAAAATTTGCAACATTTCGAGCTTTTCGAGCAAAAACTCGATTTTCTTTTTTAAAAAAGTAATATAGTTTCAGAAAAAAGTGCAGTAAAATACATAAATATATACATAGATACTAGACTCTAGCTCATATAACAGACAGAACAGGCTGAAATATGTTCTGAAAATTTCAATTCAATATCTTAAAAAATATATAGTGAAGTTTATTGCAAAGCAAAATATAGGTATAAACATATTTTCTCTCTCTCAGAAAACACATTTCAAGATTTTAATAAAACATAAAACACATTTTCTACTAACTGTACAGTCTAAAAACTTGTCATATTTATAGCTCAAACCTTATTTTGTTTCTTTTTTAGCTAATTTAAAGTTTTTTTATTTTAATTTATTTTTATTTATTTATTTATTTATTTATAGCTCTTTTTTAAAAAGTTTTGAAGAAGATAACGATTAGTGTTTTGAGATTTGGAGTTCACTGATTGTTAATTCACGTATAGATTTTCAGTGTCTTCGGATCAATCAATATTTCTAAATATAATTAAAAACAGGCAACAATCATAAATATCCCGAATAAAACGATAAGTACAATATGTGCACCAAAAACAAAGTTTCCTGGAGGGCAAAAGTTTCTTATGGTAAAATAGTCCACAAAATATGTTGGTGAAACTTCATTATTATTCTGTCTTATGCCCTGCAGGCATTTTTAGAAACTTTTGATCATTGAGTGCTAGGTAAGTAGACTTTGTCATTTAAATGACAGAATTAAAAAGGACTGGCGATTTTTCCGAAAATTCTTTTCCGTCACATAAACCTTACTTATATCTACACCAGCTGTCTTTCCCTGTTGGTCACTGCCCTTGTATAGAGTTTTAATAGCTAGAGAAGCAGTGAATGAAGACAGCTGTTACAGAAGATTGCGTCTTTTGGACACATCCAACATTGCTGTCGATAGCAATGTCATAATATATAGTTCAGTAGTTTATCGGTAAATTTATCAGTCCACCCCTTCCAACGAGTTTATCCCCTTTCCACCAAGTCCTTTTGTATTCCTTTTTAATTTCCTTAAGGTATCCGACTACGTTCGGAACCATGATTTTAAAAAAGCACATAAATGTATAATTTTCATAATATTTAGTGTCACTTAGATTAGAATACATGTATAAAATTGTTTTAAGGACATTATGACAAAAAAAGTTTATTTAAGTACAATATTTTGGCAAAAAATTAACTTAGAATAACCTTTTTTCCAAATGTTCTCCTTTTGTAAAAAATGTTTCTATTGTATTAATATTTTGCCTGTATATAGCTCAGACCTCTGTACAGAGGCTCAACTGCGATTTTTGAAAAATTTACATTATTTTCAGAGTTACAGCCATTTGAAATAATTATCGCCGTATTTTCTTAAAATTTCTCCTTTCTGTTTTCGTAAAACATGGATAAACCGACTTCCAAGTTATGCGTTTCAAAAATTCTAGTTGAGCCTCTGTACAGAGATCTGAGCTATAGACATGCAAAATATTAATACAATAGAAGCATTTTTTACAAAAGGAGAACATTTGGAAAAAAGGTTATTCTAAGTTAATTTTTTGCCAAAATATTGTTTTTAAATAATTTTTTTTTGTCATAATGTCTTTAAAACAATTTTATACATGTATTCTAATCTAAGTGAAACTAAATATAATGAAAATTATTCACATTTATTCGCTTTTTTAAAACCATGGTTCCGAACGTAGTCGGATACCTTAAACGGGAATCTACTGGATCTGTGGCATATTAATACACATACAATATAGAATGTAAGTTAGTATTACAATTGTACATGGCCTATACATTCAAGCATCGTGACTTTGACTACATTTTTACACATTTCTTTATATGCCTTTCTGTTTTAAAAACTCCATTTTTGTTTTACTATTTATACTGTAATATTGCTTTCAATTATCAGAGAAACAAAAACAAAGTATTTTTGGAATCTTAAATGTATAGGCTATAAAATGAAAAATGTAAAAAATTTCGAAAGCTTACACCAAATCAAGGATATTATAGTCACATACCTTAAAATGGTTCTGTTCTATCGAATTTAATTCTTCCAGTGAGATCACGTTGATTTTTCGAAGTTAATTTAGGCCGATACTTAAAAAAGTAATTTCTTTACATCTTTTAGTTTTATATAAAATATTCTTCTATGATATATAACATAGAGCAAAAACGAAATGAATTACAATGAGTTATTTTTATTCATAAGTGTTGGTGAATTATATTTGAGTACACTGTTTCTTTAGAAGTGACGCTGATTTAGTTGCGCAAAATCGAAATCCAGATTTATACATTAGTTCAATTTTAGTAGCAATTTCCATTCTTCTTAGCCCTTTTTACTCATATTAAAATACCTTGTGTTTTCCTAGAAACCTCTGTTTTTGTTATTTTTATTAAACTAAGGTATTGTAATACATTTGAGTTAAATTAAAATTACAATTTAGAATGCTCCCTATAACTTTTAGAGTCTAATTATATTTGATCACTGTGCATTTAGGAGTTAATCAACGAAACACCCCTGGACTCTTCAAAGAAGCAATTCACTCATTCACTCAAGCCACGAACCTAGGTAAATGCGCTTAAATACTAATAACTAAAACAAAACCACACTTTCATTGAGTGTTCACCAATTAATTATATTGAAATTATTTAGAATAAAATTCATTCACAATTCACAGTTCTTTAAAAGTCGATATCAGTAATGATAAGAATGTAAATGACTAAAATAAATAGCAAATTGGGAAATAGTTTTTAGATCAGTTTTTAATCTAAAGCACTTGTCTGTAAACCCACAGATAAGCAATTCAAATTTGACTCAAGAAGGCATAATACTATGTGCTGTAATTCAATGTTCGAATTTAAGGTTACCACTTCAGGCAGTGACTGCCTCGTTCGAATTCAAACACCGGATGGAGGCTTACATACCAAATTAGGACTCCTGATTTAATTTTACTTTCATTAAAAATAACTCAAAAAATCTAACCTAAGGCACCCTCTTATATAAATCGTGACTAGTTAAAAAAAACCCTACAGTGTGCATCAAATAGACCTGCTGTCTAAACTAGAGACTGCAAATGGCATTCAATGTAAACATTCAAACAATACTCAACATAACAAGGGAGCTACATCAATTTAAGGAAAAAATAATCTTCTCTATAACACGTTTGGAAAATCATTCAACTTACGGCTTTCCTTTCTTGGTGGAAAGGATAACAACTCCTCTCCCCCAAGTAAATGATTCAAAGTTATTATTGGGATTGATAACACTCAAAGGTTAAAATCTTTAGTACAAGCTTTGTTATTAAAGATATGAACTAAATGTCAATTTTTAGTCAGAAGTGTGGCGGTGGTATCTATATAAACCAGTAATAACCTCCATACTACGATGATCATTTTGGTATGGGGGTTAAGATACTCGTTTATGGAACAGAAGATCCCAGTCTCTAACCTTCAATGGTGACCCTGGCCGCACAAAGGAACCACAACCTTCACGCAGCAGTCTTGGGGCCATCTATCCACCTCAAATGCATGACATGTCAGACACATGACACAACCAACAAAGACGTCTCAACCCACAAGCCGTCGCACTCAAAATGACTCAACAACCCACAAGCTCACCATAGCTATGGTATCCTTCGTTCGCCGAATCACTGGCAGAGGAGTGTGTGGAGGTGGTATCTATATAAACCAGTAATAGCCTCCATGCTACGATGGTCACTTTGGTATGGTGGCTAAGATATTCGTTTACTGAACCAAAGGTCCCAGGTTCTAACCTTCATAAGCAAATTTAAATTAAAAGAATATTTTTAAGACGTAAGAGAGAAAAATCTTTTAATTAATTTATTATTAGATATTTGAATTATTGCAAAAAATTTTTGAAGTAACTGCACTAGCGATATTGTATTGATAAAAGTTGAATGAGCAAGGCTTTGGCTGACCAATCAGAGGAACAGTGTAACGAGAAGAATGTGTGGAAATAGGTAGGAAAAATACTTCGATTATAAAGGGAATTGTGAGCAAGAAATTTGATTCCCCAACTTCTTCACTCAAATTGGAGCACGTGTAATTCTGCAGTATTGCTCATGTAAGCATTGTTTCTTTTTTAGAGAAGGGAAAAGAAAGTTCACAGTGTGTGACGCACGTTTTGTCTAATGTTCTCTGCACATTTCGCTTTTGAAAGTGTTAAATTTTATGTTGTTTAAATAAGAGTTTGAACATGTAAAGTTGAGCTAATAGCTTATAGTTGACTTAAAGCTTACATATATTTGTGGTTAAACTTATAGTTGGTGTTCATTTCTCTTAGAGGATAAGAGAATTGTTACAAATCTAGAAAATTTAATTTTAACCTGTTTTTATCAAGTTAAATTAATGAAAGAAAGAAATGTCACGGGAGGGTGGCAAGCGAGAGGGACATCGTCCTCGGTGAATGAAAAGAAGGGCGCACGTCGTCAATAAAGATTGCTCGTCAATGTTAAATATATTGTGGAGGCGGAGCTATGGCCAAAACATGTATGTGTGGATGGGGCTAGAAACTCAGTTCTGTTTTGATCTGAAAAATCATTTAAATAAACACTTCCAGTTGCTGTCATAAGATATCCCCAGTCGGTAAGTAAGATATTTTGATCTCTGTAAATAGTAAACGCCTGTCTGAGAGTTGGATAATTGTATCTAAATTTCGAGGTATAAAAAATAGTAGCAGATGGAGAAACATCGAGGTGTGATATATGAGTTACTCATCTGGGATAGTACAACATATGCTAATCACCATCATGTAATGTAATGTGATGGGTATAAGAACATGAAAACCCGAACACAGCGCGTGGTAGAAACACGATGAGAGGTTCAACGAAAGTGAATCTACCATCCTAGGATAAAAGTGTTACGTCTAGGATGTGATATGATTGTGTAGATCTGTCATTTCTGTGAACAGTGAAATTTGTAATTGGGAAATTTAGGTTTTCTTATGTTTCTTGTAACAAAATTGAATCAGGAGAGTATTTCTCATACTTCGAACTTAGCAGCGATGTGAATAAAAGCGCTTTGGGATTCGGCAGGGAAGGGAATTCTTTTCTGGGTCAGTTTGTACCCGGTTATCAAACGCGTTTCCCTTTACTAACGTGTTTCCTTTTGGGGCTACATCAGAGTTGCTCAAACTGTGATGCACACCCCCTTAGGGAGATGTAATACCCCTCCCTGGGGGGGGGGAAGTATATCGAAAAGTCAAAAACAAAAGATTATTTTAAAAAATTACTCAATTTCCTGAAAAGAAGCTAAGCAAAATACATTCTGAGATAGTAAAAAAGGAAAGATACAATTGCACTGCTATAATACACTTATAAATGTATAAGTACTACACATTGCATTTGTTATTTTATTTGACAATACTTAGTTAAAAACAAATTTTTAAAATTTACCAGTGCCCCACTGGCATGTCCTAAAATTATATACAAAATTTAATATCCATCTCGATAATTTGTATGGTTTATAATTTAAGTCGTATTGCAGCTTTACGTCAAAGTATATTACTTTTGAATTAAATACATTGTTATTGTACGGAGGGGGCACGAGGAAAATTATGATTAAAAATTGGGTCGCAAATATTGAAAGTTTGAGAAGCACTGGGCTATATTATGACGTTGGTTGATGCACTATGTCGCTAAGGCTACAATACAACTGAAATTATAAGCACAACCAAATATTAAGATAAGTATTAAATTTTGTATATAACAAGCCCATGGAAAAATCACTAGTAATTATATATTAAATTTGATCTTATCTTAAAATTGATAAATTAGTTAACATATTATATCAGTATAAATCTGTCAGAAGATATTTTGTTTTGCTTCTGCTCGGTAAATTAATAATTTTTTAAAAACAATCTTTTAATTTCGACTTTTCGATATGCTCACGCCCCCCACGAAAGGTTATAACGCCTCACAGTTTGAGAAACGCTGGTATAAAAGGAAAGTAACGAAAGTGGATTTATCAATCGGAAACTGCATTTGAATAACGGTTTTTATGAAAAAATATCATGTTATGACTACTCATAAGAAACAGAAACAGCTACCTGCGCGTATCAAAACATTAACGGCAGGATTGTGGCCTGTCGAGAGATGGGTTTATCGTTTTTTGCTGTTGCTACTCGCATTGGTCGAAATCTAAAGGCTGGCATGCGAATATGGATCTGATGGACTTAGGAGGGTAATACTGAAGGACATGAGGGATCTTATAACGGCCTCTCACCTCTAACGTTTAAGATGAAAGACATGTTGTCAGATCAGCTTTGTAGGATCGTACAGCCACATCACTCACCTTGAGAAAGAAGTGAGCTTGATTTCAGCACAAGTATGTGTGATTTGAACACATGCTTGCATTATGGTTTCCTTTGACAACTCACCATAGACGTGCTGGGACAGTGGTGTGCCTGACGACGAAATTGGATAAGAAAGATGCACCATGTGTTTTCATGCGAGTCCCGGCTATGCTTGCAGCATCATGAAAGTTTCATTAGTGTCTGGAGGCACCGAGGAGAACGTGCGTGTCCTGCTTGTATTCCATATCATCGTATAGGTCTGCATTAGGGTTTCTTTCCCAGGAACCCGGGATCCCGGGTTCCTGGGAAATCATAAGATTTCTGTACTTTTTCTATTCCTGGGAATCGCACGCGGCTTCAATAGTTGATGGCAATGCTTGAAAGATTTTTACAAATAAAGCCAGCAATTTTAAAAGTATTAATTGACATTAAAGAAGAACAAATGATGGCTAATTTAGAGTTTGAAACTGTGACTACAATTGCAGCAGACTTAAAGCCAGTAAAAATTGGCTTAGTAAAATTATGCAGTTGAAATTCAACTTTGCTAACTGCAGAAGGTGTATTTTCTTTCGTTATTGGAGAATTGAACGAACAAAATTCAGAATTTGCGAAAAATATTAAATATTCTCTAATCCAAAGAATTAATGAAAGACGCAAAACGTTAATTTAATAGGATTAATGCAATATCTGAATTTTGGAAGAAAATACGAAGCAGCTGCAGTTATTGTTGATATTTCGCGATTGCCTAGTAAAAATTATTTGGTTAGACAAGCCCAAATGATAGAGGGGCAAGGCTTTTCTGCGAAGAAGAGGAATCAATATCCAACTCTTCACCCTCAGAAGAAGAGAACATGGAGATTTTGAAAGAAAACTTCCTAACGTTGGTCGAAAAATTAGAGAAAGCAATTTATTCTAAAACAAATTTTCATATTGTTCAACAAAAAAAAAGTACTAGTTTCAACAAAATCATGAAACAAGAGATGCATTTGTTCGACTCGACTGAAAATCCATCACCAAACATTATAAAACTATGTGAGGCCTTAAAAACAATTCCTCCAAAGTCAATTGAAGCCGAGAGAGCATTTTCTGCTGCCGGATTGTTCGTCACAAAGCTTAGAACTAGGCTGAATGATAAAAGTATAAATTGCTTATGCTTTCTGTAATCCTATTTTAAAAATAAATAATCAATTTATTATATATATTTTGTATTTTTAGCTCATTACATAAATAAGTATTATTTTGGAATTTATATGTATCCTTATTTTATATAATTATTATTGATTTTATTTAAAAATAACTTGTTTTTAATTTTTTTGAAATTTTGATGTATTCCCGGGAATGGAAAAACTCGGGAAATCAGAAACCCTAGTCTGCATATGGTGTGCTGATATGGGCAGCCATTGAGTACACGACACCAACATCTTTCGTTTGCATCGTTGGTTGTTTGAATAGCCCACGCTGCATTTCTCTGATTAAAGGCTGGTAGCTGTGTCCTATCTTAGAAGCTTCGCAAACGTCATCCTTTGTAAGAAAAAGTATAAGACGCTTGTTGCCCATCGCGTCACAATTCAAATTTCAAAAAGTATGAATTAAATAGACTAAAATTTTAATCGTTTATATTATGTGTTATTATTTATTTAATATTATTTTTTGTAATAAAATTGGATTTAAATTTTTTTCTAAATGTTCCACTATTATATGCAAGTCCACGTGTACTTTATTTTTTTATTAAAATGTCTTAAAATTTATTTTAATGAAAAACTTATAAGCTTCATAAGGCTTTTAAATATAAATTTTTAACATAGAAACTTCTTTATTTAAAGTTATACTTGGATGATGCGTAAACGAAAATTAATTTGATAGAAAAGAGGCCTTGCATATACATGCGTATATATAAATATATACCAAACATTAATAATCCAAATATTCATTTGAAATTTAAAAAAATACATATTATAATTAACATGATTAGTTAAATAATGTTTTAGATTCTGTTTTCTACATTAACTACTCAAATTTACTTGAATAAAAATTGATCAACTTCAATAAAAAGGCCCCCTTAAAGTGAATTGTTAAAAATTTCACTCTTCAATATTCATGTGTTCACCCCTCAAAATAATTGTTACAAATTCATTAGCTTAAATATTCAAAATTTAGCTTCCTTAATTGAAAAAAGATGATTCTTTAATTCCCTTTATTTTTTTTT
>BMAV01016514.1:412580-432094 GCA_019973955.1 Trichonephila inaurata madagascariensis
TTTTAAATATCAGGTTATTAAAGTTTTATCATTTTGAAATTTATTAGAGGGAAAATTTATACATATATATGTGTGTATACAATGTATTTGCCTGTTACCTGTTCTAGTTTTAAAATAAATCTCTCTCTCTCTCTCTCTCTTTTTGATAATAGAAATATCCTTTAAATTAAAATAAATTTATATTTTATCAAACAGTTACATTTGATTTTACTATAATAAATTACTTTTTTAATAAATTACATTATGCATATCCTTTACTACGGATGGTAATGGTTCTCTTATGCATATCCTGACACATTATTCTCTGTGTCTCTGACTTTCATTTCTCCTCCACCTTTTCTGTTTGGAGTGTCCAAAAAGCAAGAGGTAGTCAGAGATGTTTTTTAAAGTTTAAAAAAATATTCAGGACGGTTAAGACAAAGGGAAATGTAATCGTTTGCGAATGACAGCACTATCAAATTTCTCAACAATGAGTAACGAAAAATCAATTCAAAAGGAACACCGTAATTTTCAAGAAAATCGCAACTGTAATATTTTAAACATTATTTGATCATTGCATTATTATAATTTATAGACATTATTATATTATCTATGTCTATGTACATGAAAAATAATGATAATAATTCATTCTGTTTTAAATTTTCACTCAATAAATGTTTTTTTGTTTCCAAATCTGATATAACGGTACATATTTTTATGTGCGGCCCGCGAGATTATAACGTTTTTCCGAAATGGCCCACAAGGTCATTTGGATTGAACACCCCTGATATAGGCAATACCAATTACCGCAAATAATTTTGACGCCTAGTTTCCTCCCCAGAAGGAAGCATCTGAACTCTGGCGATGCGGAGCCATACTTAGGATTTTAATTTTACCGACAGCATCCAAGCCAAACAGGCACTCAAAGGATTTTTACAGGCCGTATAGTCAAACGACATGGCCGCTGTCGATTTTCTGCGCCTTAAAAATCCACCGACGGGCCGGGGTCGAACCCGTAATTTTTGGTGCAGAAGGCTAGCCACAAACCAACTCCGCCACCCAGTCGGCTGTTTTATAGAAATAAAGTAAGGGTATTCTCCAGGTATATTTAACTTATCCTTTCATGGATAGATAGATATAAAAAAAAAATTAGATTGGGTTCGTAATACATTTGTGTGATAACGGATGCATCTGTATATGTATAACTTTGAATGAAGAGGGAAAACTAATTTCCCTCAGTAATAATCGAAATTTCAAAACATTCGGAAGAGTCAATTAATTCATTTTGGACTAAAACTAGAAGCAATTATCCCACAATAGCAAAAAGCTTTAAAAATATTGTTACAATTTTCTACATCTTATTACTTGAATTTGGGTTATCAGTACTAACAAATATAAAAATGAAAAAATAGATCGAGATTTTTAAATGCAGGTGACGAAATGAGAGTTGCATTATCATTTTTACGACCCAATATAAACGAAACTATCATGAATCATCACGCTCAAATTTTGCATTAAATGTGTATTCTTATATAATTAATTTATAATTAATTACTCAAAACATTTTGTGTTGTCTTTGCCGTACATATTATTTTATTAAACATTGAAAATTATTATCATTAACTTTTTTACATATATATATAGTGTATTACATAGATAAGTAAAAAATTCTTTTAAACTTATTTTATTATTAGTGTGTCATATAAGTTTGAAATTGTTAAAAATGAACCGTATCAAAAAAAAGTTTGAGAATCACTGTCGCAAAACATTCTGAAATGCAGTTCATTGTCTCAAAAAATGCCATTATACCAGATTAAAATCTTCATTGGATTCATTCATAGCTGAATGTTTGGTTTCATTTTTTTTTTAGTGTAGTGGTTTGGTTTCATTTTAGGGGGCTGCGGTAGCCGAGTGGTCTAGGTATCGGATCGTGGCTGGCTTTGTCACGAGTTCGAGCCCAGTACCACTAAAGGCCCGCCGTGTAGGGGAGCAATGCACGCTAAATCTGTCGAGAGCTCAAACGTCCTCCCGTTGGTGGGGTGTGGTAGTTAGGAGAGGGGTGCCAGCTCAGGTGTCATCCTCGTCACGTGACCATGGTTCAAAATTACTAGGTCCGTCGCCAAAAGCCCTCGTGTAGCTGAACAGTGCGACGTTAATATTCACTCACTCACTTGGTGTGATTTTAATGATGAAATGGGAAACAACACTGTTATACTGGTGATGGACCTCGTAATATTGAACCACAGTCAAGTGACGAAAACTGTACTTGAGCTGATTCTTTCACCCGCCCCCCCTCCTTTCCAAACTCCCACACCACGCCATCGGGAGCATTTTGAGCCTCGATAAATTTAACGTTCACCAGTCCCTCTACATGGCGGGTCTTAAGTGACATCAGACTTCGAACTGGCAACTTGACAACGCCGGCCACGAGTTCACGATCATGACCACTCGGAATCCACGCCTACTTGTGGATGGGGTAGATTTTCTATAGTGAGAATAGCAATTTTGATTTATCTCCCTGTAAAAATATCTGATTATTGTGTCAACAAGAAGTGAATAGTGAGTGAGTGAGTGAATATTTACTTCACATTGTTCAACTACTCGAGGGCTTCTGGCGACGAACCTCGTAATATTGAACCATGGTCTAATGACGAGGACGACACCAGAGCCAGCATTGCATTAATTTCTATTTGAGCTTATACAAAGTCTATAAAAAGTAAAATATTCATTAAATTGCTGGCACCTACAATTGTCGAGAGTTTATGAGTCAGTTAACTGGAGGTGGTCGACTCTTATTTAACCAAATATTAGTCTTGTTGAATAATTAAGACTATTGTGCATCTAGTTGTGAAACGGCGAAAATTCGTCCTATAGTGAGAAAATTAGGAGAATTACTTACCTTCGGTTGTCATCTTTGTTACATGGTCATACTAAAAATCCAATGCCAAAATATCTTTGAGTGCAACCTTTATTTTTGAGTCACTTTACCCAGCTAAATTATTGTGTCCAAGGACGTCTACAGACTTCTTGAGGACCTGGGCATCTACACAAAATTAGGCCCTGGGTCCCTACACAAATGTAGACCCTTCTTATGACCCTTAAAAGTAGACAATAGTACCATACATTGTCAAATATTCGTACAAACAATAACCCGAAACAAATAAATGTGCATGACTTACAACCGCACAAACCGGCTCGACCGATTGCCGCCTTTTGACTAAATGAGTACTGATGGTGTACGGTGGTAGGCCTAGGCCTATACATGGAGGACGGTTATCACAGGTAGCCAGTTGACAAATCGTACGAAATTCCCAGTTTTTCGGAGAATAAAACCGGAAATAACATTTGATCTTTGAAATTATTCGAATGATGACCTTATAAGGCTGAGTCGTGAGCGAGACCAGGTGACCGAGACCCTGAACCCGGACCCAGTTGGCCCATGCCCTAAGACGTCCCTGATTGTATCTTTGAGTGAGTGAGTGAGTGAATATTAACGTCGCATTGTTCAGCTACACGAGGGTTTTTGGCGACGGACCACGTAATTTTGAACCATGGCCAAGTGACAAGGACGACACCTGAGCTGGAGCCCCCCTCTCCTAACTACCACACCATACCAACGGAAGGACGTTTGAGCTCTCGACAAATTTAACATGCAATTCTCCCCTACACGGTGGGTCTTTAGTGATACTGGGCTCGAACTCCTGACTAGACCAGCCACGATCCGATACCTTGACCACTAGGCTACCGTCGCCAGATTGCATCTTTGAAACACAAAGAAATTCAACATTATAATATAGTTTGAATGACCGCGGTAGCCTAGTGGTCAAAATAATGACCTCGTGGCAGGCATCTCATGAGTTCGAGCCTAGTACCACTGAAGACCCTCCGTGTAGAGGGCGATGCACGTTAAATCTACCTAGGTACACACGTCCTCCCGTTGGTATGATATGGAAGTTATGAGAGGGGGGCCAGCTCAGGTGTCGTCCTTGTCACTTGACCATGGTTCAAAATGATGAGGTTCGTAGCCATAAGTCCTCGAGTAGCTCAATATAGTGTGTGCTACGTTAATATTCACTCACTCACTAAGGTAGTTTGTGAATGGAAATGAGAAATAAAGAGGAAATTTTAGTAGTGTGTATATGCGTATAATAAATGGTTTCTATAAATTCAGAATTTTGTTTCTGTTATCGATAATTTTGCGGTGTAAAGAAACAGAAAAACATAATCAGGGTTCTCTCCGATTTTATAATGATTATTTTAAGGAATATTATATATACTAAGCAAATATTTTAATTATAAAATAAGATTTTTGTTCTCTTTATTTCAAAACACTATACTGTTTGCTCGTTCAAATTTCATTCTTTGTATTCAAAATTATAAATATAAATAAAAGGTAGAAAACTATCTATTTTTATTTTTAATCGTTCTTTTTTTATACATTTTTTTTATTTTAATATTTTTAAATTTTTAAGTTAAAATATGTGTAACTTTTAAACATTTTAGGAACGAATTCTATGTAATAAAATTACTAGAAGACAAAATACTTATTTTCAAATTTAAAAAAAAAAAATCTAACATACTGTTATGGAGGAAATAATATTAAAGAAAATTTAAATCTAACTATCGTGATCCTCGAAAGCATAGCGCAACTTTGTTGCCAAATTTTTACATTAAAGCAGAAAATATTCAAAAAATAATCATCAATAGACTGGAAAACTCAGTACCTTGTTTCACAAGATCTTCTTATCATTATATAATGACATACGTATAAAAAGTAATAAATGGAATTCATTTAATCTCCTTTTTGTTTCAGTGTCAAAGAGATAAATGTGTGACTTTTTCAACATTAATCCCATGCAACTACATGATTATATATTTATAAAATTATATGGGATCAAAATAATTCTCGGACAAAAAATTTCTTACAGCAAAATACTTCTTACAGCTCAAATCCAATAGTTAATCATACATTTATTATGGAGATCGTAAAAATTTTATAGGCATTTAAAATGTTCTTGTGTGTTGGAAGTTTTTAATAAATTTTTATTGCAGTAAGCAAACACGTTTTTGTTAAAGAGTTTTACTTATAGATGGCGCCACGAAATTGCGACTGCTTCTTACACCTTGCATATGAAATCTGGTTTTATCCAAAAGTTGCTATGTCAGAAGAAACAGTACGAATGTATAAATGACAGTCGAGTAATTTTAGAATACCGAGATTTTGGTACTGTTTGAGCTGCTATAATGCGTGGAACCTTGAACTACTCAAGAAAGACTCATAATGCATTGCAGTGAAAGTTGACCACTTGTTGCCATACCACTCACTACAGAACAAAGTGTGTTTTGCAAATTTTCAAAAGTTTTTGCAGGTAAGAGTCTTCAAACATTTTAACCTACTAGTACACATGTGACTTGAGCATGAAAGTTAAGCATAATGTACACAAAAGAATTACAGTTTTTGCAATATTGTGGTCTTTGCAGACAATGTTTTATCCTTCAGTTTAAAGGTTTTTTTTTTTTTTTTAAGATGGTTCATCGGGTATTATGGAATATTTGATATTCCATAATTTCCGAAGAAGATGTATAATGTTCCGTAATTCCCAACAAAATACACTGAATAAAAATAAAGATAAGAAATGACTTTTGAGTATAATATTGTTGGCTAAATAATAGTTATTAAATATTTTCAAGTATAGTAATATAGCCTCATTCAAAACTAAAGTACATTTTTTCTAGTTTGAATGCATTAGAACGGAAACAAAAGATAATTTTTCTGTTATTTGAAAATGATTCTATAGTTTGGATCAGGACATAGCAGTAAACAACTTCAAAGCGACTAGTATTTAGCTTGTAAATAGAAATGTCTTTAACAGTAATTTTATTGTTTCTACACTCGTTGCTCCTAGGTCTCAAGCCCTGAGACCACCAAATGACCATGTTTCATGTTCGGCTACGAGCTCTGATTCCCCTCAATTTATTCTTTCAAGAACCCTGATATGGTTATCCCTGATACGCGCGTCTATATGTAAGTCAGCGGTCTTCAAAATTTTTCAACTCAAGGAATCCCTAGAACTTGAAAGTCCTTTCATGGAACCCCTAGAATTTGAAAGTGCTTTCATGGAACCCCTAGAGCTGGAAAATGTTTTCGTGGAACTTCATTCCATACACAAACTTCGAAGAATATTTCTCAAAATAATATTTTAAGTAGATCAACATATGTTATAGGCCTTTTATGTAAATGCAATTAAATAAAAAAAAGTATTGTATTTATATATTAATAAAAAAAATCTAATATAATTTTTAAATACAATTTATTCATTAATAATATTAATTTGTGATTCAAGTGTCACCAAAAAGTATTTAAAATAATTTTTTTTTGTTGACCTAAGTACGAAAAGAATCGAGAATAAATGCATTTTGTTACATGCACACAATTACTTAAGACTTGAACCATTTATAATGAAATAATACGAACTGCAAGACATGAAAAGGTTTACTAAAACTCTATACATATATTATACCGTTTAATGTATATTACTATATACATTAAACAGTATAATAAAGTTATAAAGCAGTAAAATGGCTTCGTTCACAGTAAAAACATTTAATAATTATTTCATTTAAGCTCAAATACAATAAACGACTTAATAATAAATTTAAGAATCAGCTAACGATATAATATTAATAAATAAATGAAAATATGAATTTTATAAGAAAAAGAATTAAAAAATTTAATAAAAGTTCTTCCATTCCTTGTGCCATGGGAAATACTATAGATATTTCCAACACTCAATTTTCTACGGAATCTCAGAATCGGTACTTTCTGCTATAATCTTTAGTATCTCGTATTAATTTTATATTAAATGTTACTTGAATAAATAGGTATTTGTCCTATACTTTTGAAAGTTATGGTAGTAATTCGCGTATAAACATTTCAATGTCGAAATAAATATTTTCTCCCAAAACTATTTGTACCATTTATTTTATTGAAACATTTCTTGCTCTTTTGTGAAGTAGCTGCTCTATTTTAGAGCTTTATGCTTTCTTTATATAAAAGTAGCCACTTGCTTATGTCCAGTAAGCTCTCCGGCTAGCAGTGAAAGCATCTTATTTGAGTTGTACGAAATCGATCCAATCTTATTTTTTCGAATTCTCCAACGCCTATAAAAAGGCATACGAGGTCAAATTTAAAACTTCTCGCAAGTATTACGAGATTCTACTCGAAAAGACTCGAGAAATCTTCCAGCGTCAGAGATGACTCTTTGATTCAGAATTGGATTTACAAAGCGTAAAACAGGACGGTGGCAAATCTCGAGGCGTATTTCTTTAACAACGTTTTTAAGGCAAAGGTTTTGTATCGCAACTCAGCAGTATTTACTCAAAGAGCAAAATAGACTGCCCGTACATTTATTTATTTCTTCGTAGTTTCTTGGGTATTTTAAAAAGCTCGTCTGAGTTTTTCACTGTTTTCGTGCCATTCTAAAATCAATTCATTTAGTTACAGGTACTACACTTTTTAAAGTTGAAAGTTATTTTTGTTACACTATTTAATTACGAGTTGTATCCTTCACTCCTAGCAATAGTATGGTTCTAATTTATCATTAAATAATTATTTGGCTTTTAAAAGCTAAAAATATTTTATCATTAAATATATTTATTTAAGGTATCCGACTACGTTCGAAACCGTGATTTTGCAAAAGCGAATAAATGGATAATATTTATGATATTAAGGGTCACTTAGATTAGAAAATGTATATAAAATTGTTTTAAGATTATTACAATAAAAAATTATTTAAGTAAAATATTTTGACAAAAAATGAACATAGAATGACCCATTTTTATAAAATATTTTCTTTTTGTGAAAAATGCGTCTATTGTAATATTTTGCTTGTATATAGCTCAGACGTCTCTACAGAGGGTCAACTAGAATTTTTGAAATATATAACTTAGAATTGGGTTTATTCATATTTTACGACAACAGAGGGGAGCAATTTTAAGGAAAAAAAACGCCGATAATTATTTCAATTGGTGGTAACTGAAAATATTGTGAATTTTTCAAAATTCCTAGTTTAGACTCTCTGGAGAAGTCTTTACTTTATATAAGCACACACACAATATTATTATTTTAGAATCATTTCTTATAAAAGGAGAACATTTTGAAAAAAGATTATTCTAAGTTAATTTTTTGCCAAAATATTGTATTTAAATAATTATTTTTGTCAAAATATAGTTAAAACAATTTTATTCATGTATTCTAATCTAAGTGACACTAAGTAACATGAAAATTATCCATTTATGCGCTTTTTCAAAATCACGGTTCTGAACGTAGTCGGATACCTTAATGTTTTTATTGCAAGTTAGAAAAAAACATTAATAATAGAGATTCATTTGCAGTTTATTCTTATTTTCCTTTAAAGGAATCTTAAATAACTACACATATATTTACTTAAAACACAGAATATCAATGTCTTATGCATTAACTCAAATGAAATTAAAGGGTTTTGCTTCAATTATGCATTATTTTTAAGAATTTGTGTTGTTGTAACTAATGCCACCTGCCTGACGAAGTCAGATCGAGGTCCGCGAAATTCATCGCGGCTAAGGGCTAGAATTCTTACGCCTGTCGTTAGCCTTAGTTTTGAGCACCATGCAGGTGACAGTACGATTTGGCTCGGTTCCAACCCAATTTAGAGGGAGAAAACCCTGGGGATGGTCAGGGGCCTCCCACCTTTCTTCCCCTTCCACCAACCATACTAGAGGACTTGCGGTTCGACGACTATTTAGATTACCCCCCTGCCACAAAGGCACTATACATTTACAAACATCCATGTCTTCTCCGGGATTCCAAATAATCGATGTTCAGTCAGGAAGTTCTGTTAATATGGTATAGATGTCATACACTCGCATGATTTTTCAGGAAATAAGCAAAATGTTGTGGGAAGGGGCGGATATTTCATAAACTTTTTCACGACGGCGGTTGTAAATATATAAAAACTATTTCAAGAAACGAAAGCGTACTAGAAAAATGCATTTATTGCAATTTACTAGTCCTTTGCCCTGGACAGCGAAGACGTAGGGAAAAAACTGCAAATGTAAAAAGGAAAGATACTTACAGACCATCAAATGCATCGAAACTTATGTTGAAGGTGAGCAATCACTCATCAGCCCAAGATTCAACTCCCAGAAGATGTGTACGCTGTGTGTTAAAGAGAAAAAAGACAAAACTCTATGAACAATGTGCAAAATTGCTCTTTGCAAAAACTGTTTTGTAGTATATCATGCATAAGTGTGTGTTTATTACTTAATTATATTCTTCTCAAAATTGATTTAAGTAAAGATATAACGTAGCTTTTCATTGCATTTTCGCTTGATATTTCAGTACCGATGGGACATATGTGTATCAATTGATTGAATATTAACGTCGCACTGTTCAGCTACACGAGGGCTTTTGGCGACGGACCACGTAATTTTGAACCATGGTTAAGTGACGTGGACGACACCTGAGCTGGCACCCCTCTCTAACTACCACACCACCACACCAACGGGAGGGACGTTTCAGCTCTCGACAGATTTAACGTGCATCGCTGCCCCACCCGCGGCGGTCTTTAGTGGTACTGGACTCCGGGCATAAAACGTTGACAAAGACAGCCACGATCCGATACCTATACCACTCGGCTACCGCGGCCACCTTATGTGTATCAAAACATACCGATAAGCGACACATATTTCCCATTGTACCCACCAGGATGCCTTGAAGATTTATTACTATTATTTTTAGCATATTATCAATATTTGAATTGTTGTGTTGACGTATTAAATCACTTAATATATATTTTTCCAGAGAGAAATTCTTGGTAGTGAAAGGCTCTAAATTTCGTTTTACCATACTATCTTAGCCCAAGTCTAAGAGCTTACTAATATATATTATAGCTATATTATTTTGTCTTGTGTGTGCACTATGTTAATATATTTTCTTGATTAATATTTTACTTTAAGCTAGATTTACAATAACTTAGTACGATATCATTATACTTATCATATATATATATACATAATATGCTTCCTAACACTGTGTAGAGCCTCCTTTATCTCTGATCGTATTGATTCAACTTGACAAATCTCGAATTTTGTAAGAACTCCGTAAAAATCTCGAGTCGTCTTCTGTTGATATATTCCATCAATCACTGCACTTTCCTCTTGGACACGTTTGTCGTATGTTCACGTTGATTGTTTCTGTTATTTGATGCAGTGTAGCTCTTATCTAAATAATTCTGAATGAGTTGAGGTTTCAGTCACTAAGCAGACGCTGTTGGCCAATATACGATCCGTGATAGAAAATAATGCTGGATATTGTATATTTTTGATACTGTATATCAAGAAATGTTGGTTTTTTTAACAATTCCAGAAATGGGATGACTTATGCATCTTTCTTCAGTTAGCATTCCGCGATTAAAGTCTTAATTCCCCCATCATGTCGCCATAATTACTTGAGGAAGCATTTCACATGAATCACTTGAGTATTAATGAAAGCTACTCAGAGTAGACTGTTAATATACGTATTTCTACGATTCTAGGGCCGTTTGGGTGTTTGGAGATATTGCTATTCTACGACATTTGACAATTTACTGCATATATATATCAAAAATTTTAACTGGGACACCATCCTATTCTGGTCAGTAACAAAATAATATTTAAACCTATACCCTAACAAAAAATTAATTAAAGATAAAAACAAAACTTCCATTCATTAGTTATATAACCACCTCGGATCTTCTCGTAAACTTTACAGAGAATTTTTTATGTTTTAATGAGGTAAGTAACCAATGTGGATGTAGTATACAACGACTATTTCTCAATTTTATAGAAGCTTCTAATTCTCTAATACTGGGAGGAAGAAAACGAGCAAAGATAACACGCCCATAGGTATCCCCAAAATTTTCTATTCAATTAAGGTCGAGGATATACGCTGGTTACTGCATATGAAAAGAATTTTCACTCTCCAAGTACTCATCAATGATTTCGTCTTGATGTGTGGTTGGGTATTATCATTCACGAAGAAAATCAGTCCCAACTACTACTCAGTAGAATATCAGAATGAGGGCTAGGTTTCATCCCAATATCACTCATCTATCACAGGCTGTCCTTTAAATATGTAGATTTCTATGCAATATATCCCATTGTGTTTACGTAAAATTTCAGCTCACACACCATGACACGGCCATCTCTAAATGTGTAATTTTTTATGATGTTCTCCACCTCATTGCGTGTGCTTTGTTCGTTACAAACCCTTACATTTTTACCCTTTGATTCCAGGCCATATATAAACTCCTACGGAAACAAGACGTTGCATCGACCGATTTACTCTTGCTTCTCTGAAGTGGATGGTTAGTGTAACATAAAGGCTAAATATCAGGTGTACAGTCAGGAGTAAACAGTAGTAGATAGATATTACTTTCATGCTACTGTCACTGTTCGTGAGTGTCACAAGTTTTAAATAATATGACGGACCAAGTCTTTCGACTAAAATTTTAATAAAACTTAACAAAAAAGTAACGTAAGTTATAGTGGGTTTCGTAGTAAGAGCAGTTGTTACCCACGTCAGTGATCGCCGAAAGTCATTCAGCTTCTGCCGAATGTTATATACGGATGACAGGTGGCGCACGTAGGCGTCATACACGCTGGTGTCAAGAGCGCAGGCGTCACAACAGTCACAGATATAACAGATCTGCAAGACACTCATTATTTTTGTTTGACTACTGTAGTTATATATTGATCATAGACAGCTTTTGAAACCTATGGAGTATCTAGCTAAGGTTTTTGGAAAAGGTTTAATTTATTTTGAATTGTTTCCGGAATAAACTACCGACTGTGTGTGTGTGTGTGATAAACGCCAAAATAAGAGCCACAGTCAAGTAGAAATTGATTAACTGTAGTTCTTCAATGCGTCTGACAGCACGCCATCATTAGTTCTATTTCTTATTCGTTGTATAAATACAAATATTACGAAAAATAATCCTGAAAAACTTACAAATATTTCGTATAAAGCATTCACACAAATGCAACTTTTTAAAACCTTCAGAATGTACGCGTCTTAAATGACTGCCAAATTTACATGTGTCTGGACAGCCAATTGGGATTGGCTGTAACATATAATATTTGCATACTACCGTCTATACTCATAGGATTTTTAAGTCAATCATATTCAAACAAATTTTCAAAAATTGAACATTTACTTAACTTCTGAAAGCTATTGCATATTTAAAGTAATGTGTGTAACACCCTTTTAACTTTTTTAAACATAGCGCTATGTCTTGTTTTTAGAAAATAGAAGGTACTTCATTATTAGGAACTTAATGAAGCAAAGATAAGTGAGTATTTCAGCTACAAGTTTAACAGTAACACTGAGAATAAATGTTAGGAAATTAACGTTACACACTCGTTTCAAAAAAGGAAATAATGAATGTAAATTAACTTAATCAATTCACTGAAATTCTTTTGAAGAACGTGCTATAAAATGATTAGAAAATAAACTTTTAATGCAAGCGAAAGCTATTTTATTTATAAACGCATTGAAAATTGTTATCTAAAGACAGCTTCATATTTTTAAAAATTCATGCTTGGGAGATACACCTTTTTAAATATGTATGATACAAATATGCACAGATAGTTTCACTAAGATTAGGTAAACAATATTTGAGTTTATGTGAACTAAGGGAGAGAAAATGGAAGGGGGAAAAAATGCTTTAACGCTTTCAACAGAGTGTACCTGTATGTTATTATCTCTTATTTATTGACCCAAGAAATACGTTTTTTAAAGAAAAAATGAACTTATGAATATAAATCTTTTTTTCTGTTGTATACAAAATACTTCATCCAAGTCCATAGAGAGGTAGAATTAATTTGAGAAAAATCCTAACATCAATTAAAATGCTCTATAACTGTCACGGATACCGGGAACAAAGAAAAATTTCTACGTAATTAATTATGTACTTAAATGCTACACAGCCTTTCTTCTCGCTTGAATTATTTATTCCTATCTTAAAGTAGCAGTACATAATAAAAAGCATTTTTAAGCAACAGGTCACTGTGGCTACAATTTAAGTAGTGAAATAAATTAAGATTTTGTAATTTCATTATACTTCTTATGTGTAGAAGTTTATAAGAATATTGCCTCTAATGAATTTAGGCTCACTTCATTTAAAATGTTAGAGTTGATTAAATTTTCGCTTGGAGAACAAGATTAAACTTGTAATGTGAATTCAACGATAGGATGAAATTGATTAAAAATGCATTTAGGTTTAATGACTTCAACAATGCCTGAGTTCGAATCTTATCCTTGAGTCTAGTGATGTATTTGCTTCCTACAGATGGCTCTTAATGATTTTGTACCACAATTTTGATTGATTTTTGTATTCGTATTGAGACATAGCCATCCTGTGATGACCATGTCTTACCGGTTCCGCGTAAGCTAGAGGTGTGGGATTATCAAAATGATGAGACATAATTCTTAATACAACTTTTAATGGAAGTAACATATACTTAAATTCTAATTTTGACAATTATTGAGTAAAGTGAGAGTCAAGCCCAATTTAAATCCGTATTTAAGTCAGATCACGCAATTAGATCCTCTATCTCAATTATCCTAAATAATCCTGTTATCTAAGTACTTATACCTAATATTACTTGATTCTGGTCCTTGACCTGAGGTATAATCTATAACTTTATCTATGAAGATTCTTGATCCGCAATGCAGCTAATTCTTGACTGCTTATTCTTGGTCCGCAGATTTCACACTAAAAGCTTTGTCACGCTATTGATCAGAATGATTCCACACTACAACCTCTGAGCCTGCTACACTTTATTATGCTATCATGCTCTCTAGGTTTGCCGCACTATCCTTTTATAGTATATCTCATTTACATGTGTTACTTTCGTTTATCTTCTTGGTATTGGGTTGGAAAAGGTTTTGCCATTAATCGTGGCCGTCAAAAGAACATAGGAGTCATGTTAATCAGAAGGCGCGAGGGCGATCACAACCCCTCAAGAAGAAACGTGATTTATAGGGTTCTCTCAATGCCCGCTTAATAAATTACGTGTCTAAATCTCTATTTCTAAATTTCTTCGCTTTCTGAGTTTTATTTAAATTTTTAATCTTGAAATCTTCATTTTAAGCACACATAATTTCAATATCTATCTACCGACTTTAATTTCATTGAAATTTTAATCTTAAATTTTAGCTTTTTTATAATTCCAATATCATATCTTATTTAAATTTCATTTGCAAATTTTAATCTTAAATTTTAACTTTTATAATTTCAAATTTATCTTGACTTTAATTTTCATTACTCATCTTAGAATTTTTAATATTCAATTTTAATTTTTAAACTCGTGACTTAATAAATTTTACTCCAATAACTAAACCCAGCATTAATAATTACTGTTTAATTTGTGCCTACTCTCACTTTTACAATTCGTTACTTAAAATATTTATACACTTAAAAACTATTATTCTGGGTGCGCAGACCCAATCTAACACTTCATATGGAGCTGGTGCTTCTGCTCCTTTCTTAACAACCTGGAAACGTTGAAGCTTGCTTTCAAGATTTTCTGGGGTCAGTCTCCTAAATGAAACTATTTGAGTGTCTATTTCCATAATATTAATCAATTTTACATATATTATTTATATATCACAATAAATTTTTATCTCCATCCTACATCTGGTTTCAACAAAAACTCCCAATGAGCCGCGCAGCATCATTTATTATTATTGTTAGATCTTGACTACGCCGCGTTTCCCTGAACCAGATGCCTCATAATACGTAACAATACAACAACATATATATATACACATATTATACAATTACAAAACATTTTTCAATAAACCATTATAACAAATAACCAAGGAATTTTCGCATCTCACGAAGTCATACATCAGAAGTAAACAAATGTGTGAATACAAATGTTTTCTTCAGAAAAAATTTTTAACAAGTCAAAAGTTCCAAAATTAAATGAACACTCATTGTAGTGTTTGACAGCTTATAACTTTAAGCACCGCCAGACTTCCTTCTTTGCAATAATTCTTCCGACCACTTGTTGGAAGATCATAAAAAATGGCTGTCTAACCTGATTTTATATTCGGTCTCCCACGTTCGTTCAAGCAGTAGAGTGTCATCACTCTTCACATTTCCTTGTTTTACAGCTAGGAATTTCTTGTTGTAAGGCTTGTAATCTCCTTGTCTTCCTTTCCTTGCCTTCAACTGTGTTCTTGGCTGGTTGTGGTTCTTCTGTTCTCCGTCATTGGCCTTAAATTATACTTCTTTTTCATATGGAACTAGTTGATTCTCTCCTGCTCTTTTCTATCTCTGGAAATAGTACTAGATGACATTTGTCTTTTATTATTACTATTACATTATTCCCCTTTCTTTGCCACTTTCTTTGTAGTGCATCCCCGATACTCCTGATCTTTTAATACCTTAGTTTATTTTTAAACCTTTTATTTTATTTTCATTCCCTACTGAACTAGGTAGTGAATCTGACCAGTGAATTTGTTTTATGGGTCCTCTCTGTATTTTTGTGTATTGATTTGATTGGTTACCAATCCCTTTTTGCCTCTAACCTACACGTTTTCACCGCAGATTTTTCTTTCCCATATTGTGACTCATTTTAATCCTTGGTGTACTTTTTCCGAAGTACTAGTTTTCCCTGACTTGATCTTATACTATTTGGGATACCTGTTGTTCCTAATTCGACCTCGTCACATTTCCTATGACGTATATTCTTGGCTGATCTACGTTAACTGTTAATCTTTTTCCCGATTTCCATATTACAATATTGTTAAGGTTCCTAACTTCTAGGACTCTATATAAGGTCCCTCAAATTTTTGTTTAAATTTAGCACATACTTTGTTAGCAGCTGAACTTGAGGTGTGTTTCTAATAAAACCCAATCATTTACCTTTATTTTATGTCCTTTCTACGTCTATTATAATGTACATACCTTTCTTGTTTAATTTTCATTACTTGATCTAGCTTCTTTAAAGCTTTCTGTATATCTTGAATTTTGAATTTAGAGCTTTCCGATATCATAACTAGTTTTGAAATAGATTGTAATCAATTTTCGACCTAAAAATAACTCAGCCGGTGAACTTTCCCGTTGTTTCATTCACCATGATACGCGAATGGCGTAAGCAAACTCACGTAAGTGATCCCAAGTATCGTGTTGATCGTGCGTAATTTGCAATCATTTGCACCTATATCTCGATTAACTCTTTCAGTCCGATTTGCTTGTGGTCGATATGCAGCAGTCTTCACATGCCTTATGCCTAATCTTTCCTTAAAGTGCTCAAAATCTCGGATATAAATTGGGGACCATTATCACTTATTAATTTTATTGGAGCTCCATAACGCGATATAAAGTTATCAAAAAAATATCCGCTATTATACGAGATGAGGCCTTTGCCCAAGAGGTATAATTTTAGCCCATTTGGCACAAATGATCGGTTATTACTAAAATATGGCAGTTACGTCTTATTCTCGATATAGGATACGGGCCTAATAAATCTAACGTCACTATCTCATTCCGGATAATTCGATATAATTGGATTTAACACCGACCAGCTGGTAACGCGTTTTATGAATTTATTAACTTGCTTTGCCACATAATGTAAAGACATATTGATCAATAAATTACTATATATGTACGAAGGAAATAACAAACGTCAGGTACATGATACGTTTTAAATCACCTACGTGTCCTGTGGCTTGTCATGAAATTCTCTCATTATTTCATTTCTTAAAGATTTTTGGAATGTATATACACGCATTTTCACCTAATGACGTTGCGTGTTTCGCATAAAATAACAATCAGCTAATTAAGCGGAAATCGTGGGACCGAATTCTCATATCGTTGCATTAACCGAGTTATCTTCGGGTTTTCTAAATATCTATATATATGACCTAATTCTGGGTCATTTTCTGTTCCTCTATTAATTGTTCCATAGTAAGTACCAAATCCTTTGTTGTAACGAAATTAATTTTATCACCAATTATATTTTTCCATGTTTTCGGTAAAAGTGCTTAGCCTACATGTTTAGCCATTTCTGACCCATTAGCGTGTAATTTTCCCTTTATTTACCTTATTATCTTCAACCAGTGTATTTTGAATTTTTAACGATTTCTGATCAAATCTAATACGATTTTGACCCACTTATGAAATCGATACCCAGAATACATGGGTATTCATCTTTCAGCACATGAAATGACCAATTTCTTTCGAATTGTCTAGTGTGAATTTTTAATTCTACGATCCCCATGTTTTGGCATTTCGCACTGTGCTGTTATTATTACCTGGGCTCGCGATTTTTTATTTGTTTTATAGAAAAAATATTTTCTATATCTTCTTCCGATATAAAAGATTTATCTGCTCCGGTGTCCCATGGCGCTTTTCAAAAATGTGTTATTTAATAATATAGGTACGTGGGGAAGTTCTACGGGTGCTATACATATTGGAGAAAAGTCTCATTGTCTCTCTTGTCGACACCTCTTGAGGTTGATCATTAACACAATATTTGTCCGATACTTGCGTCCTATCACCTCGATTGAAGTATCCTCGAACCCTTATTTCTACAGTCCCTCTATTAAAATTATTATTTCGCTCATTTCGAGAATAGAGTAACCCCTGTTCAATTTGAATCTTCGATCATTATTATTAAATCCTATTCCTCTCGAGAACCCTCTATTATTTTGTCTATTCTCATTAAAACTCATTTCTGTTATTTGGTCTCTCCTTATTTCAATTCCTCCAGTTTCTACCATTGGCTTCAAAATTAGGCATCCTATGCGCATTTTGACCTCGTCTTTCTATATTATGGTTCTGATAACGCTGATTTGCAAGAATATCTCTCTTCGAATTTAGCCAGGACTTCTAAAGTTGTATCGTGTTTGTGGATTTCGGACTTCAGTCTGTACCGTTTCAGTCGAACTGAAATATGATCCACTAAGTCTGCTTGGGACATTCTAATTCTAAACTTCTCTCTATTTTAGTAATCTATATACAAAATCAGTCGCCTCCTGATTTCTTCCCTGCTGTGATGCATAAAACTCCGACTGTAGTTCTTTTTTATTTTGATCATAGGAAAAGCCTTCGCTAATTCAGCTTTGAGCTGCGCACGCAAAATCCGTGGCATATTTTGCACCAACAACGAACCAAATATCGAATACCAATCTTGAGCCCTTCCTAGAGATGACTTTTAAGTAAGCATGACAGATTACTTGGGATTTCAAGTAACAGATATTGTTATCGATACTCGATAGCTCCAGCAACATCCTCCGACCCTGAAAAGTACATTTCAGGTAGAATTGTATTTCCACCTACATTACCTAGCTTAGAATTCAAGCCGTTCGGGCGCCATTGAGACATAGCCATCCTGTGATGACCATGTCTTACCGGTTCCGCGTAAGCTAGAGGTGTGGGATTATCAAAATGATGAGACATAATTCTTAATACAACTTTTATTAAGAGTAACTTATAATACTTAAATTCTAATTTTGACAATTATTAATTAAAGTGAGAGTCAAGCCCAATTTAAATCACGTATTTAAGTCAGATCACGCAATTAGATCCTCTATCTCAATTATCCTAAATAATCCTGTTATCTAAGTACTTATATCTAATATTACCTTTCCAGTTCTGGTCCCTTGACCTAGAGAATATAATCTATAACTTTATCTATGAAGATTCTTGATCCGCAATGCAGCTAATTCTTGACTGCTTATTCTTGGTCCGCAAGATTTCACACTAAGCTTTGTCACGCTATTGATCAGAATGATTCCACACTACAACCTCTGAGCCTGCTACGCTTTATTATGCTATCTATGCTCTCTAGGTTTGCCACGCTATCCTTTTATAGTATATCTCATTTACATGTTACTTTCGTTTATCTTCTTGGTATTGGGTTGGAAAGGTTTTGCCATTAATCGTGGCCGTCAAAGAACATAGGAGTCATGTTAATCAGAAAGGCGCGAGAGACGTCACAGTATCTCACTCATGTTATTCGAAATATGCTTTTATGGTACTTGCAGGCTTAATAGCACTTGTTGATCCATGAGTGGCACTTCAAAAATTTTCAATATCATTAACAAAAAAATATGTTAACAATATTTGTCCGCAAATGTGTTAGCAAGTGGAATGTGAAATATTGCGTTGCTTTTCTAGGTAAGTGTACAAATAAAAAAATACTATTCAAAATCCCACTTATGGCAAAACAAGTAGCAAGCTGACATTCATTATCATTTATCGATTTGAAGGATTTAATACCAGAGCAAGCAAATTTTTTTGTTTTAAATCTTGTGAACCGAAGAGAGTACCTTAAAGTATCCGACTACGTTCGGAAGCGTGATTTTAAAAAGGCGCATAAATGGATAATTTTCATGATATTTAGTGTCACTTAGATTAGAATACATGTATAAAATTGTTTAAGGACACATTTTCACAAAAAAAAAATTATTTAAGTACAATATTTTTGGCAAAAAATTAATT
>BMAV01016515.1:15323-44194 GCA_019973955.1 Trichonephila inaurata madagascariensis
TTTATTTATAAAGATAATTGCATTAAACTTTTTCCAGTGTGTACAATATTTTATAACAATTTTAATTAAAGATTTAATTTTTTTGTGGAATTTTGTAATCTTAAAAAAATTCTACGTTTTGTCTTTTTTCAATGTAAATCTTTTTTTAAAAAATGTAAATTTTCGTTTCCGGGGGATAAAAAATTGCTTTTTTATAAATATAGAAATCACATACACACCAGGAAGTGCTAATAGTGAAAGAGGAATTTTCATGACCATATGTTATGCATTTAAAAATGTTTGTGCAATGTCGGGTGTAAATTGATTGGAAAAGAACCTGTCTGAGACGATGAAAATAAGTGAACAATTTTCGAAAAAGTGAATGTTAATTTCATCATTAAAAGCAATCACTCACATCGTACTTGTAGACACACCCACACAGAAGTGCTGGCGTCATGAAGTAAAAAGAACATAACATGAGGATTAAGTTATACACTCGATAAAAGCCCTGCAATGCCTGGCTAATCGGAGGGGAAAGAAACAAAGAAGTCACAGAAATTTTGAAGAAACGTAATGGAAGTGCTGATTTGGTGAAGGTATGGGAAAAGTTATAAATGTAGAGAAAGCCCGTGTAACGCCGGGCCATGCAGCATGTTAAATTTAAATCTCATTTATGTACATTAAAATAAAGTGACTTTTCATACTGCATATACTTAAAAATACTTTTGTTAATAAAGGTTTGCTTTGTTGTAATTGATTTAAATATTTTAACAGCAAAAAAATGTAAGACTATTTCATTAAGATTTTATAACAATATTTAAATACCATTTCACGTATCTGGTGAATGGTGCAAATTTCATTTTCTTGGCCCTAATTATATGTATCAATTTATCTTTTGTTTCTAAAAAATTGCGTTGAACACGCTTCAAATAAATAAATTTAATCAATTAAAGAAGCTGTGACGGTTCTTTAATGATCTTCAGCAACTAATCATCTTGCGGAATCTTTAGACTAGCATTCACATTTATTTCACAGCTATCCCTCTCAAGAAGAAACCCTGAGATGCAAATTAGTTAGAGTATATTAAGTTAGAATATAATAATCGTAGGTCAGAAGGAGCGGAGCACCTGAATGCAGTGTAACTAAGGTGAGATTTAGAGTTTAAGTATCTTGTGACTAAAGGACGGATTTTGGCTACTAGACTAAATTAGTGGATCAAGAATTAATAGGTTAGAATTGATTAAAGCTAAACTAATTTGATTAAGTGCTCTTATTCAGTTAAGGTGGTTGCTTTCTTATATAACTCCTAGGACTTTCTTTTGCAGATTACTTTGTTGTGGAGTATTACAATTGAATAATAATAAATCAGATTTATCATGGAGAGTTTTTGGTCTAGCTCCGTTCCCTCCAACAGATTTAGGTAGACAAGACAATGAGGAAGCGACTTCAGGGAAAGTAGCTTACAAAGCAAAATTAGTATTTTACACGTGACCATCTGCTTATCATATCAGATTATAAATATCTGGTGTGTATTATACAATGATAATATACATCATCATTAATAACAAATCGTCAACGTACTTTTAACAGAATTTCGATAAAATTCATTAGTTTAGGAATAATTAATTCGGTGTTTTACTTTCTTTTTATTGTTGCCTAGCAGAATAACTTTGGTTGAGTGAAATTAGATTAAATTATCTGGTATTTTTGGCTTGCATAAGAATAACCATAATTTCTATGATTTATTTTAAGCCATGACATATTTTTTTTTTCATAAACTCTTTAATATTTATTTGGATTATGCGATATATTTATTTTCTTTTTTATTCATACACATGTAATCTTCCTATGTTTTAGTTGGGTTTTTTTCACAGTCACTATTCAAACTATTTTATTTCTAAAGTGATGAGATATTGGAAGTTGTTTTTTTTTTTTTTTCTTCTTTCAGAACTTTTTGAATTTACTTACATTTTTTTTTGTTTTAAATATACAGTCGAACAAAATATTTAACAGGTTTTAACTAAAATCTGTTATGAACGTCATCCAAATCGCTTGTGATAGAAAAATCATAGAGAAAATATTTCTCTGAATGAAAAAAATATCAACTTAATAAAGTAACATATACTTGTTGAGTATGAAGGGATATTTTAGAAATTTAGATACACTTACACAACATTTATAATACTGTGATAAACTCATATGCAGCTATGCATACATGATATAAAATAGTCGTGTAATTCACTGAGATGCTTTCTAAGCTGTTTTAATTTTATATTTACATGTAGACGTATCTAATACTTTATTTTTGAATTTTTTTGTTTCTTTGCTGTAATGCATAAATGTTAGAATATTATTAAAAACAAAGCAAAAAGAAATTATTCCTATTTAATCTTGCAATTAAAAATACTTATTTTGATTATTACTATATCTTATAGATATATTAAAATTAGACTAACTTTTTCCTCCCGGTAAAACAGAAAAATAAATTGTTGGATAAAACCAGAGATACAAAAAGACATACAATGGCAAATACTATTATATATTTATATATACATTAACTGGAAGACACTAAAATTAAATTTTACATTAAGTAGCTACTTTAGTGTTTCAATCTTTCTTGTGAAAGCTTTTTGTAAAATTCTTGTAAATGTTTTTTCTCATTTCCCTGGAATTTTCTAGCATAGAATCAATAAAAAAGAAAAAAAAATCTACAGATAACTATTCATAGAATTACTGCTTTTATCAAAAATAAAGTTTAAATTTAATAAAGTTTATGTGCAGTTTCTTTTTCAGAATGAATACTGTTCTTTTGACTGCGAAAAAGAAATGTGGGCTAGAAATATGCTGATATAACGAAACAAGTATTTTATGTTTAATTTTTTGCCACGTAAAATGTAATAATGCAAAATAAAACTTTTTTCTTTTTCATTTTTGAGTCTTCTACTTATTAATCATATTATAGGATACGTTACTATCTCTCAAATACATATTCTCATCTGAAAATATTTTTGAAATACAATGAAAATAATAATTGTGTATTGTATTTTTGTCCTACGTAGCACCACACATTGTTTTAACAGATTTTACTGCATTAATTTTGAATTAAATGAGACAAATTTAATATATATATATATATATATATATATATATAAAGAAAAAAAAAATTATCTGTATCAGGAACGTGGTTTTTGCTTTGAGAAAATCAATTTGTTCATGGCATTTCTTAATTTATGATTAAAAACATGTTTTCAAGGAAGTACGTTTGATATTTTTCAGTATATTACATTGTGTCTTGCAGCTACACGTCGCTCTAATTTTTGTTGCTGTTGAATGCTACCATCCACCTATTGAAATACGAATAAAAATGTTTATTAAAAGCAGCGAAAACGCTTTTCTTAATTTGGGACTTTGATCAGATGTTAATTAGAAACTTAATTAACATCCATTCTGGCATCAACATTTTTAAGAGACGTAGAACAACTTAGTTATATGATGGATTTTATAGTTTAAATAAAGGTTCAGTTACTATACTTGCCTTAAATGATCAAAAACTCGGAACGAAGTTCACTTGGCTACCTAAGATATTTAACAAGTCTTCGTTTTATTGTTTTTATAGGCACCTTATTTCTATTCTTTGTTGCGCAATGTATAAATCCCATATGATATTTATGTAGTTCATGTTTAATAACTTACAAAATAAATTTTAGTTTAATAACTTGACAAATCATACGTGAAATAAAAAAGTAAACATTTGGGTATCCTAATATCTTTTTGAACGATTACATGCTAAGTATATCAGATGATAGCTTTCTGGTTTTAAGATTTTTTGTGTAAGTTCAAAAATGTAAAAACGTAAAAAAAGTAAAAAAGTGTTATTTCCAAGACAAGATTACTGAAAATGTAAAAATAAAAATTTTAAGCATAATGAATTAATTTATTTCCAATGTAGATGAAAAGTAATAGGCTATATCTTTTTTTAAGGAATAGTCTTAGGGTATATTTCTAGTATTGCAGTGTTATGCACTCCTTGTTCAATCTTTTCAATGCAATTATAAAACTGAGATCCCCAGAGGCGTTAGCTCATCAACTAAGGTATTAAAAAGCATTCATTCTCCCTCTGATTCAAAGACTTTGAGCGAAATTGAAGAAATGTTGAAAAGAAGTTATCTGAAAGGAGAAAATAAATTAAACTAGAAACTTTGATTGTGAAGCTTAGAGGCATTATTAGTCTAATGAGCTTTCTATTCTATGACCTTTAATGAAGTATAAGAAATAATATAGCACTTGAGAAGTACGCTAAAAATTATTTTGGCAACATTTATTTGAAAAATTTACAACATACTTTTGAATGCGGTACATTATAAGTACATCGTACACTGAGTTAGTTCCAATTTTTGAAATAGAAATATATATAAGTAGAACAAAACAGAGAAATATTGCAAGCACATTCAAACTAAAATAATATAAAAGTTCTAAAAGCATTTATTGTGGATATAATAAAGCAAAATATATATGTTTACAATTATTGGGTTATAAATATTTCAATTAATTACTCTTTGTTTAAAACAACAGTTTATTATCATTTTTTTTACAAAAAAATTCTATTTCATATGTCTTTTGCTGTTTCCTTAAGAATGCACAGGAAATCACAGGAGAGTAATAAAGCAATTTAAGCTTTGATAAATTATATACTTTCTTCTGTCAAGGAATGGAAAATTGTAGCTAGAACACATAATACACGTGTTCAGCAAAATTCCTTTTGTTCGTTATATGAAAGAGGAAAACTAAGTATAATTTCTTACGATATAGTCCTTGGAGACAAGAAACATAACTACTGAGAATAACGGGTCACGAGCTCTTGGATATAATAATAAATATTAATCTAGATTGGGTATTTTGACGAAGTATGGTCAGAGTTGATGAGCGGAAAATAATTTTCTCGACTTTGTGATTTATATGTTAATGGAAAATTGTTCTATGATGACACGTTGAAGAAGCATTATTTGATATTTTACTTCTTGATAGGCTTTTCACAATCGGCTGATCAATTCTTCAATCAATAGAAACATTGAACTAAAACTCTACACGAAAAAATGGAGTATAAGGAAATGAAAGTAAGAAATTTGGGACAATAAATTTAAATTTCAAAACTATATAAGACAGGAAATATTAACCATAAAATTTCAATATTATTGGATATTTATAAAAGTACATCCATTTTTATTTCTTTGAAATTTTACATGAGGCAGAGATTAAGGACTTATTTTATTTAAAATATAATAATGTTTTTAATAATAAGTTCATTACACAATTTTTTGAATATGTCATATAATCAATCATTTAGTGTGTCCTAAAATTTATCTTATATTAGACTTAACTCTGACCAAGTTTTAAAGTGATATTGTAACAAATGATTATTACACATTTTTAATTGAAAAATAAGATTAATTTAGAAAAATTATAATATAAAAATAGTATAGTTATACAGTTTGTTTCAGTATGATTTCAAATGAATAACATCTAGATCGTTAATTCCCAGATGAAATTTTCTTTTTTTTTATTTTCAACGGCGGATTAAAAGAAAAATGCAAACACAAAGAGAAACTGAGGAGATTGGCAAAAAGAAGAAACAACAACAAAAAAAGAAAAAAAAAAGAAATACAAGTCCACAGTATGCAGAGTTGCAGAGCTTTATAGAATCTATTTAACATATTATCGCTGAAAAATGGGGCATTCGTATTAAAATCTTTTTTTCCCATAACTGTGCTGGCTAAACTTGCATGCCTCATAGTAGTGGAAAATATTAAATATGATACTAAAGCTCAAATAATTAACTTTCAAAAATAATTTCCTTATTTCTTCACGTTTGATTCTAATCATATGTTTGAATTAATGAATTATTGTTCCCTTAATGGTTTTTGAGGAATGTTTTAAAGCTCTAATTATAATACTCAATAAATATGGAACATAAATTATTCATACCACTCTTAAACTACACTATTAGCCATAAAAATTGCTACACAAGAAAGTCGACGTGCTACAGACTTGAAATTTATACGACAAGAAGATGATGTAATATGCAAAATATAAGCTTTTCAGCGTATTCATATTAAGCAGGCGTCATTAGCGACACCTACAATGTGTTTAAATGAGGAGATTGTTCAGCCGGTTTCTCGGTCGCGAATTGCGTTTGAAAGTTCTTACCTTGTGAAAAGTTGGTGTTATGCCTCGTGTAAGAAGCACAAATGCGTACCAGCACGTTTCTGACTTTGATAAAGGCCGAATTGTAGCATACTGGGATTTTGGTCTATCGTATCGCAGTACTGCTGCTTGCGTCGGTCGAGATCCAGTGATTGTTAACAGAATATGAAATTGATGTGTTCAGGAAGCCGCCAAGAAGATAGGCATGCTACAGGCTTGGCCTTAATGGATAGTGCAACTACGTCACTATCCCTGATTCAAGAATTGAGATCGCTTGCAAGACAAAAAGTATATACACGAAAGTTCGACGACGTTTTCATCAGTATGAAATCTCATCTCGGAGAACAGTGCTGCGTCTACTTTTGACTCTGCTTCATAGATGGGAGCGTATTCAATTGTGTGATCAACGACGAACCTGAGCACAGAAAGGGCGACATGTCATTTTTTTTAAATGAATCAAGGTTCTGTTTACGAGATAAAGATGGTCGCATCCAAGTTTGGCGTCATTGTGGTGAACTCACATTGACAGCATGTATTCGTAATCGTCATTCTGGCCCTTCACCTTGCGTGATGGTATGGGGTGCTATTGGATACGCGTCTCGGTCATTTCTTTTTTTCATGGACGGCACTTTGAACTGTGCAGTCAGATTTCTGGTGTGTTACTAGCCGTGGCTCTACCTTTTATTAGAGTCTTGCGAAACCCTGAGTTTTAGCAGGGTAATGCACGAAAGCATGTTGTGGTATTGTATGAATGCCTTCCTTGACACGGAAAATGTTCGGTTGCTTACCTCACCTGCACGTACACCAGATCTATCAACAATAGGAAACATTTGTTTCAAGGTTGCCAAGTAACTGGCTCATTATCATACGTCATCATAAGCTGCATTGGCATCTGTACCTGAACAAATGTTCTGAGTTCTGAATTTCTCAGGAACTGTGCAACCTAATTTCTTGAAAATTTAAACTTTTGTTATTTCATTTTCCGAATAAATATCATTTTGTTTTCTACATTTTAAGAGAAATTTTGTTGAAATTTTAATGGCCAGTAGTGTATTTTCAAAGATCAGGTTACATAATCAGAAAATTATGTGTTTGATGCTAATTTAATTCATACAATCTCTTAGCTAAATATCAAGATATTTTACATTATTTACTTTTATTAATCAGTTTTATCCAAATGTGATATGAATTGGGATTGTCATTGTGTATATATTTTATTTTTATAATTTAAAAAAAAAATCAATGCTTTCATCAGAGGTTATAAGAAAAAATGCTTTGATTCTCACTCTTTAAAAATTCAGTTTTAAGATATCATCCTTTGTGAATATTGTACCATAAACAACACAACCCCGTTGTGGTTTCATCATTTTTAAATGGTTTTAAACATGTTTCTTTACTTGTTTGATTAAAATTCACTTTTAAAAGTAAAACCTGTGCTATCAAGGAATAGAAAGAGATAAATGAAGATGAAAAGATAGCTATTTCGGATACTATGAAACATGTCTAAAAATTATCCATGTTTCAACAAAATTTATTAGACTCTTGTAAATTGTAACACAATGTTGTTTATGAGTTGCTGCTTTTTCTTATATTATCAACAATGGTGTGTTCACTTAAAACAAAAGATAAAGAGATTTTACTCAATAAATTACTTTTGTCTTTTATATGATTAGACATATTTTTTTTATTCGTTCTGTGTCCTTTACTTATTAATTATTATTTAAGGATACAGAGAAAATAAATTCACTTATTCTTTTCCAGATCAAAAAAAAATCCTATAATTATTCATCGTTTTTCAACCTAAAATGTGCAAAATCTTGAAAAAACGATATAATGTAGAAAATATATTCTGAAGCATATTCTTGGAAGTGAATTTCAGCAAACCATTAGAAAGGGCATTTTGCAGAAAATACATTAAACGCTTCCTGTTCTGAATTTCTCAATGCACATTTAAGCTTCGACTGCATATTACTTCGAAGAATAATGCTCTCTCTAAAAGGGGTAAGAAAATACTGGAATAACACCGATTCAGTATGCATTGCTAAGACCCAAATGGACATGTATATCTAAGTGAAACAAGATGACATATTTCCGATGGTTTTTGGTTTAAATTGTATCGATTTTAGTGTGTTCAAACAGAAATTGTTGGAACTTTTTATACAATGCATTTTCCGTGATTAAAAACTGTTTGTCAGTAATTTGTTTTTCAACATAAATAGTTGTTTAAAATTTTACTAAGAACATGTTAAAAATTATTTTCTTTTTTAGTACTTAATTATTCAAAAAAATAATTCAGCTATGATTTTTCTTGGGAATGTTCCAAAAACTATTTCAGATTAGATTAATAATAAATGAATAAATAAAAATCCAAGTAAAAAACTCGTATCCTGATATTTAAAAAAAACAATAATAAATACGTTATTAATGTTGTTTGAGATACTAAGTATTATATCATAAGAGAAAAAAAAACAAATTCAGAAAATTAAGATCAATTTTCATAAGTATTCTTTAATATACACACAAGAAAGTAATGTTATATTTATTTATCAAACTTTCTTCCTAAAATACTACAGATATATTAAACAACAATTTTCAAATACATTTCAGCCGGTCTGCAGACATCTGTTTTCCATTTCCTGCGATGAACAACAACTAAAAAGATCTCAAGCTTTCACACCATTAGTATCAGATTTTTCTACTGAACGATTTAATCAATTCACACACAGATCATATGATAGGCAGTAGGTGACAAATCCGAAAAACATGAAGATGGATTAAATCATCTTGAAGACTCTCTTTTCTTATTATCAGGATAGTAATCGGAGCTGATAATATGCTAGTTGATGATGTTGGTTTTCTTGGGAAACAACAAGTGAAGAAAGTAGTCCATTTACCTTATTTTGACATATTTTGTCTTTTCTCTGAACTTCGGGAACCATTAAATTTTTGTATACATGCTAGCGTCAAGTATATGTCTAGAACATCAATCAATGATTGCAGCACTGTATTTATTGATCACATGCATCGAATAGTATATACGTGTGTTTTTAACACCGATTTTTTTAAATGCTGTATCATCAACACATGATCTATTTGTTTGGTGTCGCCTCACATTGACAGCAATGTTGACCATCCATAAATGCAACCTCAGTTCGACTGTATATTTGAATCTCAGCAAGCGGGTAGATCTTCTACATACGTGTTATTTTAGTAGGAGTTGTATTTTGAACTGTTTATTTTTCTTTGTGAAATAAACGTTCGGTTCAGTTTTAAAACAATGATTAATGGTATATAGCTTTATTATCTGATGATTTTTATTAAATGAAAAAACCAAAGATTTTGCAATTATATTTTTATTGTGTAAACTAAATTAGTAGAATTATTGTTATAATTATATATTTGCTGTGAGTCTCTTAGTTAAAACATTATTGTTCTATATGATATCATTTTAATAGTCTCATTAAAATATAGAAGTCTTATTACTTAAAATTTTTAACTTTTATTTCTGTTTTTTAAGGCTCTGAGGTTAGAATTGTCTAAAAATAATGTTAGTAATAATATATATATATATATATATATATATATATATATTTACATTTACATACAATTTTGTATACATTCTCTTAATACATCAGTACACAAATTATTGAAATATATTAAGCTTGATTTTTATTACTTTCCTATTTAACATATTCAAGAATAAATAACTATTTTTACAATATTTAATTGATACATTAAATATTTATTTACTAATAAATTTGAATGTGATTTTTATTTCAATTTTTAAAAACTGACAGATGAACTCGAATAATAGATAATTAAGTTATTCATATTTTATGGCTCACAACGTTGCTAACGTTTCGATATCAGAAAAGGCAAATATTACAATTCCTAACGTTACCGTTTCTGATGTCTCATGATAAATATTTAAAACACCAAGGAAATGTCAGAGGTCTATGTATATTGTTACATACACTTAGAAATGTACATTGGAGTTATAAATAATGGATTCAAGAAATGATTATAACTTTATAATTATATTGTAATTTGCAAATTATCATATTTTGTACTTTTAAATAATACAACTATTCAAAAAATAATTAGTTCCATATAAAAGTCCTCAAAGCAATGCATATAGCATTTGTTATTGTAGGATTAAAAGGGAATCGCCTCTCTGTAACTCTAAAGTAAATAATGAGGATAAATGTAGATAATAAACTAATCGTTTTATACATTTGAAATTGGTTTAAAAATCCCTCCATATAGTAATGAATTCCTTTAATAAAGACAAAACTAACGAGTCGAAGGTAATGGGCCACATAGTAATTTAGAAGTTAAATAATTTAATTTTATCTAAAGTTATATTATGATAAACTTCTGTATTTTTATATATAAATTGTTCTTTTAACAACATTTTGTAAACTTTAACCTGTGTAAATTTATAGAATTAAATAACTTTTGCATGAAAAAAAATTAAACTTCATTTAAAACATCACTAGTACACTATCAGCAAATTAAGATTCCAGTGGTAATGATTTTAGCAATCGAAACACTTTATATGGTTTTAATAATCATTGAGAGCTTTCTTCAGTTCAAAAGTTCATGAAACAAAAATATACTTTAATGTTTTTTACAAAATGTTATAATAAAGAAAATTCCTAATATTCTTATTTTTTTACCAGAACGTAGAATACGTATTAATTTGATTAATTCAGAATGCTTTCAATCGCGAATAAAAAGGGTTACATTTTACTTTAATTAACATATAAAATACATCACAAATTGTACTTAAATAATCTATCCAAATATATTACTATTACAATACATCATACATTTACATTATTAAATCAAGTATTATGATAAAATGTATGGTCTTTTTGGCGTTTTCTATTAGATTTTGATGAATTTCATTATAATTTTTATTACCATTTGTATACATATTCTAAATACAGTTATTCTACTGAAGATATGTTATCACATGAAAAACAGAAATAAATATGAGATCATCAATATTTCAATATATATATGTACTCAATATATATATGTACTCAATATATATATGTATATATTTATCCGCACATTTTAATACCACTTTATTCAGTAAAAAGTGAATAATGTTCTAGTATGAAATATTTATGCGTCGCAGCTTACATCATGGCGTGATGTATAGCATTTAGGTGACAGGATATGAGAGAAGAGCAGAAAGGCGAACAAATTGAACTTTTGCCAAGTATATATATTTTTTAGCTTGAAATGTTTAATGTTAAGTAATCTCCTACGAAGCTCCTATTCTTAATCTTTCACTGATAAATGATGGCATACACCTTATATTTGTCTCGTAAAATTGGTAAGTATTTTGATCGTAAATTGTAATTTATATAATCTTACGCATTGTTTGTTCTGAAAATATTTCTAATACAGATACATACTTGCATCAATTATTCATATGTTTCAAACCTAAGCAAAAAAAAAAAAAAATATATTAAATAATAGTTATTTTTAATGGGAAAATTTCACTTTCAAAACAAACATATTTAATATAATTAAACATTATTACAATTCTTCCCTGACAAGAAAAAACAGTACACAATTATTAATTTTTAACAAAAAGTGAAAACAGAACTCTAACTTTGAATTTTCTGTTTCTAGAAATAAATATGATTTAGCAAAAAAGAAAGAAAGACGGTTAGAGCGGAGGACGTTATTTTAATGGAAGATGTCATACTGGTGCCATTAACATCATTCTTGTCTCAATGCTAGTCTGTTTACCCATATAGCTGTATAAATAAATCATCATATTGTAGATTACTGGTGAACGTTACACGCTGCATTGAAAATTCTGTTCAGAATGTGCAATTACTATTGCTTTCTGCCGTTTGTTTCTTCTCGCCTGTTAAAAAATGTACGACAGTTATCGGACTTTTTTGATATAGGAGTATAATATTATTGGTTTTTGAAAGAGATGCTACCGTAGTTTCAAACGCTCTCTAAACTTATGGAAAGAGAGAGACTTATATTTACGTCGCACTTTGAAGCTGCACGGCTATTGGCCACGGATTTCGTAATTTTGAATCATTATCAAGTCAAGAGGACTACACCTAAGCATATATTCTTCTCTCCTAACTTCCACATCACATCAACGGGAGAACGTTTAAACTTCGACATATTTAACATGTATCGATTTCACTTATATAGCAGATCTTCAGCAGTGCCAGGTCAAACACGAGTGCGTTGCCTTGATTGCTAGTCTACCACGACTTTTCTAAACTAGATACTAAATGATGCTTTGGATGCATTTCTCCTTCGTGAAGATAGATAATTGACATTTTCCTCTTCCAAAAGGTCCGATTATGGTCAGTGTCATCCGGATATCACCTACAAGATTGCTTATTGTACATATCACACACAATTAGTCACTTGACTGAAAGACACGCTCAAATACTTACCTCGGAAATGTACCGCCAGAATGCTGTATATCATCCAACGCACGTACAGAAAGTAATGCGTACTATGGTCTATACGTGTATTCTATAATACCCTGGTCTCTTCGGTTAATGAACTGGATTTTCAGTAAAACCTGACAGTTACTTTCGTTGATAAGCTAATTTCTAACTTACTCCAACATTTTTGCACGATATTTTATAAGGATAGCGTCAACTAAAAATAACAAAAGTAGTTTTTATTGAAAAAAAAATCATTGTATGGTACATGTATTTCAGTTTGACTTATTTAAACTATGTACAGAAACCATATATTTTGAAAATATGTGAATCGGTTTTGATCATATATTAACGCTTTATTATAGAATAATAGTTTCTACTAAAATTACTAATTCTATGTTTGTTCTTATCAATTATTACTCGTAAATTAAACTAAATATTGCATATTTAACAATTTAAAGAAATTTCATATGTAAGATGAAAACTAAGTAATACTTTGGAAATTCTAAAAAGAAAAAAAAAAAATTCAGAATTTTTTGTTTTATTTTGTTGAAATTGCTTGAAAATAATTTACAAGTATATAAAAACATTCTACATCTTAAATGTTACTGCAGAATACAGTGTGTTATAGATCTAAATATCTTATTAGTTGCGGGGTAAATGTAACTGAATTTATAGGATTCCATGTTAAAAAAAAATGAAATTTTAATTATATGCATGACAATAATATATATATATATATATATATATATATATATATATATCATTGCGTTTAACTTTTTTGAATTATTATTTTAATAATGAAATGAAGTTTTGGTGAGTGCTTATATCAGCGCAATCGACGTTTCGACTAGATTAGAAAAACAGTATCTTTGCCTAATAACAGGTGAAGTTAAATCTACCCCCATAGCTTGTACGGAAGCAATAATTAGCACTAGAAAGACTGAAACTTATTATATACCAATATTACCCAGAAGCAGTCGAAATGACTGCATTGTGAAAGAACGATTAATGTGTAAAGAAATTGTATAAAAATTAAACTTTAATATTTCTTATATTATTTACACTTATATAACAAGTTATTGGTAAATTTTAACAATAAAAAAATATACCTCCACTACGGAAAAAAAATATTTTAAAAACGTTCTAAGAAATTGTGCACTATATATGTAATTGTTTTTCTAATTGAAATTCAAAAGCAGTCAAAATGAGTTCCTTGGGCAATCTAGTGTTAATATTTCACCTGTCTTGCATGATTTTCATGAACATGACATAATTTTGTTTCAAAAACTTTGCATTCTCCCAAATAATAAATATTGAGGAATTACAATTTTAACAATGATAGAAATTTAAGAGGACTTGGTACTCCAAAAATGACCGACCTATTGTTTTTTTTCTATTTTTATTTAATCTTATTCTTTGCATTATTATCTTTCGATTGATATATCACTTGTGCAAGCCGGAAAGCTAGAAGTTGAAGAAAACTTCATTTGAAAACAAATTAGGTAATTCGGTCACGCCCTCTTTTAAAAAAAAAAAAGGTTAAAAAAAAGCGTTATGATAAAAAAATCTATTTTATAAAGAGAAATAATAACTATAAAAAAAGAATGTATAATATATAAAGCAGAATATTTCCGAGGCAATGCAATAATGTAATTCTACTTTGTGAAATGTATTCATATAAAATTTTTTAATAAAGGCATTTTATATTATTAATTTCATAATTTTAGTTCTTATTCCTGATATGTTTTTCATGCAAATGTAATACTTAAATATATAAGAAGAAAAAAACTAAAATTTCTGTTGTAACAGAAAAAAAATTTTTTTTTAAACATTTTTCTTGAATTTTCTTCAGCACTTAATACCTTTTTAAAATTGATCATTTATAAAAATGTATGGGTTAAAAACGTAAGAAAATGCAATTATTTAAATCAAAAATTTGTATCTAATGTTTTAAGTTTATTTAAGCTTATTATAATTTTTTTTTTCAGAATTATAAACTTTAAATTGGTTTTTCTCAGTTTGTGTTTTTCGAAACATTAGTGCATTCAAAATGCTACTCCTTCCACAACTATTTACCAATCACTTACATTTTTTCCTGTGTGTTGCATATAAAGCATGTAACTAAATTAAGGATCCATTTTGATATAAACTGAATACTTTTTTTAAAAAAAAAATAAAAATGTAGTAGATATTGGCTTTTTCGTCTATTTTTAACATGCATATCAACATTTTATTATTTTTTTTCTGAAAAAGGAATTAAGTTATTGTAAAATATTCCTAAAGTTGCTTAAAACATTCATAAGAATATTACAAAAAAATTGCATGCCAAAAAAATAATAATTACAGAAGGAGTAATATTTTAAAATTTTCCAAATTTTCTGCAAAACTTTAAATTTTTAAAATTTTCTGAATAATATGTGAAAAATTTCATTTCTTATCATTTTCTTGAATAGAAATATTATTCAAAATGCTAAAATATAATTTTTAAATACATAAGGAAATAAAGTAGTTAAAAGTGTATCAGTTCTCTTAAAGGCACAAAATTGGGTTTCTGTCAAATTGGTTATTAATTATCAATAGGCATACATCTTGTTTGAAAAATGAATGTGATGCCTGAGCTCTTGTGTCCTCCTGAATATGGTGACTTCCACGAATATGTTTAACTTGAAAAGAAAACTGATAAGAAGGAGATGCCCTCTGCGCAGATCAGAAACATTGTTTTTGAAACTGTTGAGAATATATCCCAATAAGCTCTAGACCCCTGCTTGCACCGATGGATCCATGATTGAACGAGGTACTTCAGCTGGTGCAGGAATCTATTGTAAGCATTTTGCATTCAATAAGAAATATGTGATTCCTAAGCAAAATAAGTATAGTGTAACTTTTTATAAAATGTTTGTTTTGATTGTATATGTTGTGAAGTATTATTTAAAACTTTTAAGTTGTGAATTGCAATTAAAATTTTATAGACAATTGTATACATACAATTTCACTCTTACCTGTCATAAATGTGAGATGACTATTAATTACAACACAATAAATATACAAAAACTACATTAAAGCATTATAAACTTTAAACAAAATTCGTCTTTTAACTTTAACAATTCATATATATTCAAATACCAAAATCAAATTAGTTACAATCAAATTAGATAAGTTGGAGGAAGAAGGAATGATTACAAAAAATCATGATGATCCACTATGATGAGAAGAGAGAATGGATTTTGAACGTTTTCATCTATCTGTAAGAAATTTTGCACAACAATGGGTCTGGCTGGCGACTGGCTTGTGTAGTCGGCGCGGCACACAATAAAACTACACTTTCATGTCAGGTCGAAGCCAATCAGAATGTCATTCCCTATGCTTATATTCACAATCTTTATGATTCAATGTCACTACGTATACTCACTATCATCCTCCAGCGTTTCCGACGCACAAAGTACTGATTTCCAATTGTCTTTTTTTTCACTGGTTAATGCGATCGTTTATTAGTACCACTATCAGTAATATGCGGAATAAATTTTATTAATTTCTGACAATTATTTTATGGTGTTGCCAGTAACACAGACATGACAGTATAATACGAAATGCTCATACATTGTATTCAGTGTTAAAATGAGATATTTCATAAATAACTGCACATGAAAATTAAATGTTGGACGCAAACCGATAATTATCTTTTAAATTAGAAATTAAACCTATTCACATAATAAATTATGTTATTGATATTAGAAAATTTTATTTTTGGCAAACACTTGCAACAATTTTATAACACTTTAAATTGCTGTTGGATCTTAACTGTATTTAGTCGTATGACACTTGAATAATACAGATTGTAACTTATATCAAATTAGCAGACTATATGTTTTAAATCGAGATATAAGCTAATGTAATGAATTTATAAGAGCAGTTGTTACATTTAAATCGGGAAGGGATAGCACTGAACATATCAGTAAAAAATAAAACTTTAATAGACAGAAGAATTTTAACAAGACTCAAGGTTTTTACCTATATAACTATAATCAAAGATTCGATTCATACATATGCAACGAAAAAACAGAAAAAATCTCTTGCCAGATGTTTTACATGAAAATAGAAAAGCAGGAGAGTTAAATATATTTACATAAATAACAAATACTGAAGCATAATGGAGTAACTTCAATTCAAAATCCAAGACATTTCTATTTGCCGTCACAATGCTTACGGTCTAGCCATTAATGTTCAAATAAATTTTAACAACTCCTTTTATTTTTTTTTTTTTTTTTTTGAAAAGGAATCTCTTTTGATGAAAATAACTTTTTTGCAGAAAATATAATCTAATATGGGCATTTTTTTTTTCTGGATACCATTTCTGTTTTCAAAGTATCATTAAATTTTTATTCATTTTCAAAACGATAAATGCATAGAGAATTTACATAAAATTTCAAAACTTGAGATTTGTATCTTAATCACACACATACATAGAATTGAGCTTTATAAAATCATTCAATACCCATACAATGTCGAGTACTTAGGATATGCTTTGGAGACAAACATATAACTCAAGATCTCTAATATCGATCTGTAAGGATAACACCAAAATATTTATACAAAGTTATGACAATAAAATAAATACTCATTAGTACTTACCTGTAAATGAAAACATACTTGTATGAAGTATATCAGTTTCTGTTGCTTTTCCATCTGCTATGTTGTCTTTTTTTTTTCTCATTTGTGAGCAAATGTTTGATTAAAAACACAATTATTTAAACTCTTGGATAAAATATTACTTTTGTTTCTCAGAATTAAATTTTTCTAAATAGAAAAATGAATTTACTTCTTTCTCTTTGCTGTTATTTAAAAAAAATGAAGGTTTTGTTTGTTTGGAAAAATGGAATTTAAAACATTTGTTGGTTAGGAAAATTAGTTTTTTTTAACATGCTAAGGGGAAACAAGGTGTATTTGTTATTTTTATTCTAAACTGGTGAAGTATGTTTCATAAAAACTTATATACAGGTTTTTGAAAATCTTTTATATATTTGGTGTATATAATTATCCCAATGGAATGTTTTCAAATTCAATTAAAATTAATTAAGAAAAAGAAAGAATTTTTATGTCTGAAACGTTAAACTATTCATAAATTAAGTATATTCAATAATTATATTTTTAGCTTATAATTTTTTTATACCTGTCAAGCTATTCTTTTTATAAGATATTTCATTTTTTATAAATTCATTTCATATGGCGACAAAGTTACACATAAAAATAATTAATAGATTTTCCTTCACCTTAGTTCATGTTTAAAAAAATACCGAACAAATTATTTGATCCTTGACAATCAATTGTTTCTTTCTTCGAAAATTTAAAATTAACGATGGAAGATCAGCATATTTGAAACGTGAATAAATATAAATAATTAAATTTATAGAAATATAATTTTAATATGTTTCAATAAAGTTTAATACCACCAAAAGAATTTTTTTAAAAAATATTTTTATTCAAAGTAACAAGTATTTTTTCATTTTATCTTTTTAAATTAATTACTTTCGACCTCTAAAATAAATCTTTCGCCTCAAAATAATGATGATACGACATATTTGAGTTTCTAACATTTACAAAAAACTGCCTAAGAGAAGCTGTAAAATATTTTAGTAAAAACTGAAACCACTTTTGAGAATATATAACTAATTACTTTGTAGTTAATATTTCTGAAAAATTTGAAGAGTGATTTGACATTGAATAATCAAAAAAAAAGTATTCTTTTTAAGTAAACTCTTTTCAGTATCAAAATATTTATGGTGAATTAATTAAAAATGCTACTCTGTCATGTGTGGTAAGTGTTTGCCTCAATATTACTAAGTATATTAAAAATAATTTGAATTAAGCGTTCTGATGGTTGTAGTTTAAAAACATTGCAGATTACGGTTAATCGTTTTCTGCACTCTTGTAAAAATTACTTCCAGTAAGTTGCACTCCACTTTTAGAATTTTTTCCTTTATGCAATTCTTATTGAATTATTTGATTATAATTATAAAAATTTATATAAAATAATTGATAATTGATGATTTGATTATAAAAAAAAATATCTATACTTTAACTTTTATAAGATTTGATTAGATAATATTTATTAAAATAAAAATTCCCACACACATACGAGGACCCACTTTTGGTACTTAGCACATTAGCGTCACTGCAGCCAAACAGTTGCTACGCAAATCACGCCATTTTCCTCCAAAGTCTGATTGACTGGTATTTTATCATATAAATCACGTTAGAATATTTATTGTTTTGATTTCAAAGTTTGATTCGAGTGGCACCAATTTTGCTGTGGTGACTATAATACATACCTTTTTTTTTTGCATTAACATTAACTTACATTCCAAACATCGTTAAATAAGTAATATTTTACTATCTCATAACTATCCATTATATGCACAATAAAATGAAGTTAAAGCAACTGGGAATAAAAGCTTAAACTTTAATCAATAGTTTTCTCTTATCATAGATCTTCATTAACATATCCTTTTTAGCTTTATCTTTTATATTTAGGGTTTGGGAAGAAAATTTATTGGTACTGTAACAATTAGACATTCACACAACGCACCCTTTTGTCCTTGTTCCTAAATGATATTACCATTTACTTTATAGTGTAGATTTACCCTTTTTAGGTTGCAAATGAAATACTCTTAACATACTTGAAATAAATAAATAGCCTTTCCTTATTCCACAAGGAACACAAGCCTGTTTCTTTAATATATTCATACATTTTTAATAATCTTTGTATTAAGCCTTATTAAATTAGGCATTATTACGCATGTATAAAGACAATACTTACATGTTTATTTCTGATGATGTTAAGGAAATTATTTTACCTTTACAAACACAAACATAGCTCACTAAATTAAATTTTTAGTTAATTTAATTCTGATATTCATTGCTTCAATTGTGATTTTATGTTCTCTTCTAAAAAGAGGTCCTATTGTATGTAATTTTTGTTGAATATAATAATTTGAAGGATTTTGAAAAGACATATAAATACAGGTTTCTTTATTAACTCATTTTATAATTTTTGTTCTCCCCCCCAAAAAAAGTAAGCTTTTTTTCCCTACAAGATACTTATAAAAATACCTTTGAAACGCTATCATTGTTTTATAACTTGAGCTAGGATACTTTACTACTAATTTTATTTAAATATAAAGTATAATTTAAAAATCTTATGTGAAAAATAACATTAGATATTTGTATGTGTTTGAAAGATTTTCTCATACGTCGTCTATTTTTTTTTTTTTTTCTTTTTAAATTTTGGAATTCAATTTCTTTCTAACTGCTCGAACTTGTACACATTCTTAAGAAATTCCGTTTTTAAAATTGCAACTTTCTAAATGCTTCTATATAATTATTTTGAGGTCTACTTTTATTTTCACATAGTGATTTTAAAGTTCTTTAAAATCATAACAAATGTGTCCATGTAGATCATTAAAATTTGTTTCATTTTTTTTTTCTATGTACTATGTGTTATTTTTGAGTTTTTAACCGTAAATAATTTAGTATCTTCACTTTTACCTTCTTAATAATTCAATGAGTTTGGAATTTAAAATAAATATGTAAACAGTATTTTTTAAAAATAAATATGTGATAAAAACAGATGATTACGTTATTTACGCATTTTTTAAGTATTCAAAGAGTGTTTTTAATTAATTAATGTTTTGGGCCGAAAGTAAATTATTAGTGATAGCGAGTCGAAGCGACAAACATTTGAGGCAAATTGTACAAGTTTTTTTCTTCTAATTAAAAAGGTTTTTTTTCGCATATTAATCCTTGAAATAAAGAACAATAAATAATTAAGAAATTTCGATGGCTTAAAATTAAAAACTAAATTACTTCTTCAGGTTGCCGTATATTAACTTTTCAATAAACTTTGCTAATTAACTGTCAAGTAAGTCTGAAATATTTTATTTAATTCCATAAAGAAAGAAAACGTTTATTGAAATAGAAAAAAAGAAAACATACCTGCTTTATTGAATAATAAAAGTAATTTCCTGTTATAAGTTTCTTTTATCAAATACAGGAGAACACTAGTTTATTATTTTTTTTCCGATATTGTATTTTTCTTCGCTTTTGGATGAAGCGCATGAATAACACTAAACGGAAGTGATATGTAATGATTTTCTGCGATTATTCTACTTATTCTTCGGTGTTGCAAACATAAAATATATTTGACTGAAAAGTTGATTGAAAGTATATTTAATATTAATTAAAATTTTACAATAAAATTATAAGCCTATTGAAAATAATTCCTTGAATTAATGAGAGAGGAAATCTTTAAAGATGCAATTTTACACTATATTCAATTCAAAGAAATCTATGCGTCAATATAATTAGGGCATTTCTCTTATTAAGACACAAATTTTTCACATAAAAGTTTGAGAATAACGTATGATAACTTTTAATCTAATATAAAATATTTTTAAGTAAAAATAAAAATTAATATGTTTTGTAAGAATTAAAAATGAAAATATAGCAGATTATACTAAAAATGTTTTCGACAATCCAGACAGAACTAAGTTATTATACAGGAATTGTTCCATTCTTCTTTCTTCGGAAGCATATATTGCTTTATTTCAGTTACACATTTTTTTTAACTAAAATTCAGTATAAATGCTAAAAAAATTTATCAGTTTTCTTTTTCTAATTTTTATATCAGTGATAATGGAGAATGACTTTTTCTTCATTTGCAACAATCACACTTCCTGAAAGTTTGTTTCAAGGAAATGATTTAAAAACATATGTTTTTGAAATTACTAAGCAACTGCAGAGTAATTTTTTTTCTAGAAATACAACTCTTGCCGAAAAATTATGGACTGCTTTAATTGGAAAAATATTCAAGTATGAACTTTGTGTAAATTATTTTTGCTGAATTTGTGGAATATTTCGTTTACTAGAATGCTTAAGATTATTTGTACAAAATCTGATTGAACTTGCATAAATATTAAAGTAACCAATATTTTTGTTCGAAAAGGTGTATTGAAGCAAGCATTTTAATTAACACTAGAAAGAGACTGAAACTTAGTATATACATATATTGCCCAAAATCATTCGAAATGACTGCATTTTGAAAGAATGATTAATGTGTACAGAGCAATTTGCTTAAAATTAACTTTTAATAATTTTTGTATTATTTACAATCATATAACAAGTTATTGGTAAATTTTAACAGTAAAAAATAAATATTAATTCATTTTGGAAAAATATTCAAAAACACTCTAAGAAACTCTGCATTATATATGTAACTGTTTTTCTAATTTAAATTAAAAAGCATTCAAAATGACTTCCTTGGGCAATCTAGTGTTAAATAATCCTATTTTTTAAACTGATATGTAGTTTTATATATTTGTTTAAAAACCTCGACATTTCACACGCACAGCCTAATAATACTGCAGCATCCATCCTTTTATTTTTAATATAATGGTGTATTTTTTCTTTAACATCCAAGTCATTTCAGTCAGTCTGTTATAAATTCTAAAACATACACTACATTATTCAAAATTTACAACAACAACAACAAAAAACTATGCATTTTGTTTTGAGGTTCAAGTTCTTTACCGATTCTATACTGATCGATTTACTAAACAAAATAAGTGACATCAACCTCCCCAAGAAGAAAGAAGAAAATAATTCAAAAAAGCATTCTAAAGCATATTCTCGGAAGTGAATTTCAACATGCCATTAGGATGACTATCTCTCAGAAACGGTTTCCCCTGCTCCTTTTCCGGAATATTTTTGGCACTCTCTTTAGCATCGATTGCAATTTACTTTCCAGCATAATGTTCTGTCTTATGCATAGGAAGGAAATAGAAGCATTATACCGATTAAAGTAGGAAATGTAAATACCAAAATAAGAATATAAGTGCCTAAGTGCTGGGGGAATAAATGTCTCCACTGACACCTCCAGTATCCCCTTTAAAACAGAATGTGTCAGGAAATGAACAGCAATTGCTAACGCGAGTGCCTTGACATATGCTTAGTCTGTGACTTAAGAAAGAATAGTCACTATGTTTTTTAAACTCCTTATATGTGAGTGAATATTTTTAAATATTTAATACTATTTCTTAATTTCTATGTCGATGTTTTGAGAGATAGTGCAATGGTGTACTATTCAAACTTTCTTTTTTAAAACAGAATTAAATTAGTGCGTATTTCTACTTGTCATATTACCTGTTTCAGTTCACAAGAAAAAATGATAGCAGTTGTATATATTGTAATTATATACCATGAAGTCTGGCATATTACGCGCATCTATACATCTAAAATGCATTTTTTAACTTTTAGATATATTCTCTGTATAATATGTTACTGTTTTTGTATGAAGAAATCTGAAATGTACATGTGCACTAGTCACTTATTCGAAGTATTATACTGGACTTCTGAACGACGCTATACTGTTGAAACTAAGGCCCTAAAGCTCAAGGAAAGGTCTTAGATCAGTGCTTCTAAAACGTTCGACATTCGGGACCCAAATTTCCATCATAATTTTCATTGCGCCTCCCCCCTTAATATTGTCAATGTATTAAATGCAATTATAATGCACATTTACACTAAAGCTGTAATACGACCTTATTTATAAACCGTACACAAAATATCAATAAAAGTATTACATTTTGCATATTTTACTTTGAAGTAATAAATATTTTAAAATACTTTTTAGTAATAGGATGATTATGTTACTTTTCATAGTTCAGAATATAATTTGTTTTGTTTCCCCTTAATAAATTGAAAACTGTTTTAAATAACTTTTATTTTCAACTTTTTGATATGCTCTTGCCCCCAACTAAGGTTATCACGTGCCCCTAGATGGGCGCGCACCACAGTTTGAGAAACGCTGACTTAGTATAAAAAAGTATCTCTTAGATGTGTAGTATAGTTCAGTTTGCAATTAAGGACTATTACAACATCTGTGTGCCTTGAATTTCTTGACAGATTTTGGTATACTAAGCTTATTGATAAAAACATGACTTCTTATAATCTTAAGATTCAAAAATTTAACTTTTAAAAATTATAATGTCAAAATGTATTTTTTCCCATTCTTTCAGTGAATTAATAATTTCTTTTAATAAATCTTTTATTTTCGACATTTTGATAAACTCGCGCTCTTCTTGGAAAGTTATCACGCTCCCTTAGGAGGGCGCGCCCCATAGTTTGTGAAACACTGACCTAAGTTGCTTCTTCATGGGATTTTGCTTTGTGTTTCACTCATCTGTCTTTGCTATGAATACCTTAAGATAGATTACTTGAATGCGCTGCCTGATTGTGAATCGATGCAAGACGATCAGGTATTGCACATGATTGTGGCTTTATTCTCCCTCTAATGGGTTTTACAATTATGGCATTTAAAGCCACAAAAAAGGCTTTCGTCTCCCTAACGACATCTACAACTGAAAAAAAAGATTGCCGAATGTCTGTTGTGCTCGAGAAGTGTTGTCTGACTGAAGCCGACATCAGTTGTATGCACGAAGGAACATACACCTGGCCAGAATCATCAGAAAATCTGAAGGATTTTTGTGCTGTTGGGATACTGATAACTGGTCTCTAAAACCTGAAAAAAACGATTACGAGATCTGTACGCATATGTAATTTTCGATAGTTAAGGTATGCGACTACGTTAGGAACCATGATTTTAAAAAAGCGCATAAATGGATAATTTTCATGATATTTAGTGTCACTTAGATTAGAATATATGTATACAATTGTTTTAAGGACATTATGACAAAAAAATTATTTAAATACAATATTTTGACGAAAAATGAATATAGAATAACCTTTTTTCCAAATGTTCTCCTTTTGTAAGAAATGCATATATTGTATTAATATTTTGCCTGTATATAGACCTCTGTACAGAGGCTCAACTATTGTTTTTGAAAAATTCAGATTATTTTCAGAATTACAACCATTCGAAATAATTATCGGCGTATTTTCTTAAAATTTCTCCCTTCTGTTTTTGTAAAACATGGATAAACCGACTTCCGAGTTATGCATTTCAAACATTCTAGTTGAGCCTCTGTACAGAGGTCTGAGTTGAATACAGGCAAAATATTAATACAATAGAAGCATTTTTTACAAAAGGAGAACATTTGGAAAAAAGGTTATTCTAAATAATTTTTTGCCAAAATATTGTATTTAAATAATTTTTTTGTTATAATGTCCTTAAATCAATTGTATACATGTATTCTAATCTAAGTGACACTAAATATCATAAATATTATCCATTTACGCGCTTTTACAAAATCATGGTTCCGAACGTAGTCGGATATCTTAATATTATAAATAACCTTAAAATAGTGTAAATTTTTCTACAGCACTACCAGACCCTTATGCAAAAATACAATTTAGGCTTTCAAATTTTGTGTGTTTTTTTCATTATCTTTGATGTTTTATTAAATTATATTCAAACTTACTTATATAATTACTTTCAGAAAATCAGTGAGTATCTATATTATAGTAATACAATTTTGTTTTTCTTTTAGATGTGAAAAGATGACATCTACCATTTATTATTAATACTTATAATTATTATTTTTTTTAAAATTCAGAGCGGATTTAACTGTTTGAATTTTTATTTATTGTAATGTAAGTTTTTTTTAAAAAAAATCTCATGTTCCTAATTATTCCTTTCCATTGAACCAAATATTTTGTTTTATTACGATTACTATTTAATATTATTTATAACTCTGTTTTTTCTTCTAAATTTTACTTAAGCTCTTTAATATAAGCTACTGAAAAGGAAAAATTATACCCAAAAGCATTGTTCACCACTGCATTCCTAGACAAGCCTTATCCACTAATACAATAAACCTACTAACTATATTAACCATATTATACTATATTAACCATATTATACTATATTAACCATATTATACTCAAACCTTCAATATTTGCGACCCAATATTCAATCATAATTTCTATCTCCTCCCTCCATAGAAATAACGTTGCATTAAATTTAATAATAATATGTTTGACGATAAAGTTACAATACGACTTTAAACTCTTAAGAACCACCATCATATATAAACGTTTCGCTCAGCAGATGCGTTAAATGCCTTGGATGTATACAGGTATATACGTCTTTCCGAAATACGATTTTTTCTGTGTTTTGATTTCCATAAAATTATTTCGAAAATATTGGAATGCAATAAAGAGACCTTGGCAGTGTTTGTGAAGAATTTAATTGCATCAGAGGATTTCATTTTATATTTATTCCTTTTCACAAACTCCCAATTCATCACATACGCGAGCCTACGTGAAAAACGGAGGTATTGGGGAGAGAATCGCGTAACTTTAATCAGCAGTGAAGGGATTATTTATAAACAGTACAAAAAATTATGAAGATAAGAGTTAATTTGTGTACATTATATAAGTGATACATAATATAAGTGACAACCCTATGTGGTCATTGGGAATTATTAAATTTGTTCTTAACTTATAGTGCTGTTAAATTAATTATAAAATATATTACGCAATACTTATACATTTACAAGTGTTTTATATCAGTGTAAATGTGTTAATATTTTTTTTTTATTATCTCAGAGTGTATTTTTTTTTTATTTTCAGTAAATTAATAACTTTTTTAAATAACCTTTTGATTTCAACTTTTTAATATACTCGCGCCCCCCCCCCCGGGGGGGGTTATCAAGGCCCCCCCCTAGGGCGGTGCACTCATTTATGACTCAGAGTAACAGTGATGTGTCTGAAGTTGTTTGTGTGTGTAGCGGAATACAAATATGACAATTTTTTTTATAGTAGCAAGTAATTAAATGTGTATAACGTCTATAATTTTTTTAAAACAAACTGTGTTTAGATATATGTAAAAATCTGATTTCCTTGTGTTTATCTTATTTGTGATGTTATTTGTATATCCTGTGTTTAAGGTACTCTCATAAAATTTGAGAGCATATTTTGTAAGAAAGTTCGTGTTATCATCTAGAATATACGGTATATAAAAATTGTATTTACATTTAAATATGTGGATCATTAGAAAAATCATTCATTTTTAATCAATTCTTCTGCACATTTAGAGAGGCCGACATCACATCTAAATTATTAATAAATTAGAGAACTTTGCACTAAGTTTTCATTTAGTGAATTACGGCAGTCTCTTAATTTCTATCTAATAAAATTAGAAATTGTATGTTTTCTTAATACACGCTGCATTTATTGAGAAAAATTTTTCATGGTATTCCTTACAAGACATATTGCAGTTATACACGAACATCAAAATTGATTAATTAACTCTCTTTTTCTCTCGAAGAATAATACTGGAAGAAACAACATACTAAAAATATATATATATAGAAATAATGTAACGCATTTATTGTTTAGAATTATTTTAACACTTCTAAATCTCACTATTCTGTTATAGATAATGAAGTTAGTTTCACAAAAATCTAGAATTTCACAAATGAATTGAATGTATTGTTTTCGTACTGCGGATTCCTGCTAATGCAGCGCTCGAAAACACAATGCCTTTCATAATTAATAAATTCCTCACTCAGGAGAATTTCAAAAATTCCTTACGAACTTTCCATCCTCATTCTTAAGCACATTTCTCTATCTCTCTCTTACTTCTAACTCACTTCCCAGCTTATAATCTTAAACAGGCATTGATTGAGAAACAAAATTTCCTCTTTCTAATTATTCCCGGGGCGTGCTTTTATCTCTGCATCCTTCCATGAATTAACGATTGAACAATTTTTGATAGTAATTCGTGGAGGTGAATGAGAAGCAATGCATATTTAATCACTGATTTCTCATCGGAAAATGGAGATCCGTATTAATTACGCTTGTTTCAGATGAATGGACAATCGAGTGTCATGGAAGGGGGAAGAAAAAAGTTTTCCACGCGTCTATAAAACACATCCAATTAAATTTCTTAATAAATATTTATTAATAAATTATTAGTCCAGCTGAGTTTGATGCATGATTTTAAAGATTTTGATTTCCAACTATGAATTAATTTTATACTCATTTGTTTAGTGTTGAGTGTAGAATGTGAGAAACTCTGTTAATTAATTTTTCATAAGTAAATAATTAATTAAATAGGAAGATATGTGTACTGTACATATGTTTCGTAAAGTAAAAGTAGAAAAATCATAATAATATGCTAATTTAATAATGGAGTAAATCAAGTGATAAGACCAAAGATTGAAAAAAAATATTGCGATCTAAAATAACTATATAAATTTTCATGTTTATAAATGCCTTCGTTTAAAGTATTAAAGTTAAGTGTATGGTTTCCACACACACAAAATTTCTTTGGTTGGTTACATTTACTATTTGGCAAAACGTTTTAAGGGGGTCACTTCACGAAAATCGACGCTAAAATCGATTTTTCAATTTCGATTGAAAAATAAACTGCCACTCTTTCTCTTTCTGATACAGTTTAAATTTTTGTTCTAGCTGAATTAGAAGTATTTTTAATATTTTTTTCAAAAGTTGTTTACGTCTGTCAAATCTCAAAACAGCCGACTGCCACGCCCCTTTCAAATCAAAACAAAAGACACATGCTACTTTTCAGCCTTGTCAAATAACTTAAATTGATTAAAAGTATTTATTTTGATCGGCAAATCAACTGGGAAAGAAGTGAAGTGAATAATTGTAGCTGTTTGCTTACTTCTTGGTAACTCACGTGCTGCTTTTTTTCGTTGAATATAACGAATTTTTTTTCAGTTTTCATCAGATATAAATTCACAATATCTGATAAATATGCCTCGGTTTTCCAACAAAACCTTTAAAAAAAGAAAATTTGCTGCAAATTCTAAAGATTCTTCAACTTCTGAGGATTTGAATAAAGGAGAAAAACAACCTGCCAGTACGTATATTAAGAATTCATCATCAAAATCAAAATTAGGTAAGTTTAATGATGAGTATGTTTCGTTTTTAAATTCATCTGAAAACTTTTGTGAAATAATTGACATTCCGCTGTTTTCTAGTGTATTGAAACAACATGTATTATGTATAAATTGTAAAAAACAAAGTATTGACATTAAGTTTAGTCGCCAAATTCAGGGTTTGGCTACAGAGTTGATAATATGTTGTGACTTTTGTGGTCTTATTCAACCACTTCTCAATACCAGGTTTACTAACACTGTGGTTAATAAAAAAGATACAAAAGTGTATGAAGTGAACACTAGACTTGCATATGCTATGAGGTCAGTTGGAAAAGGTGAAGCAGCTGCGAAAGTATTTTGTGGAGTTATGAATTTGCCACCTCCACCA
>BMAV01016516.1:10485-45736 GCA_019973955.1 Trichonephila inaurata madagascariensis
TTTTTTTTTTTTTTTTTTTTTTTGAACTTTTGACTTGTAAAATTTTTTCTCAATTGATGGAGAAAACAATTGTAATCATGCATTTGTTTACTTCGATGTATGACTTCGCTGATATGCGACAATTCCTTTGGTTATTTGTTTTAATGATTTATTGAAAAATGTTTGTAATTGTATATAGCGTGTATATATATATATATATATTGTTGTATTGTTTCATATTAATGTACATCTGGTTCAGGGAAACGCAGCCTAGACAGGATTCTAACAATAACAATAACATTAACGGTGCTGCGCGACCGATGGGAGTTTTTTGAGAGAACCAGATGTGATATATATATAAAAATTTGTTATAATTTAAAAGTGATATATAATGTATAAAAATGGTGAAATATACTGGTATTATGTGAATATAGATTTTGCCAAGTAACTTAAAGAGTTTTTATTTCAAGGTGACTGACCCTGAATTCTGGATAGGAAATAGTTGTTTTCACATTGTAAATCCGACAGAATGGATATGACAAATGTTAGACAGAAGAAGATTGTAAAAAGAAGCAAATCCGACCAGATGGATGGGACATGTAAAGAAGGAAGATAGTAATAGTTTTTAAGCAGCATTTAAGTAGATTTAAGTTAGTTAAGGGTAGAGGCGGACCTCGTTTTCCCATCTAAGATGGGTTTTTCCCGGTACCGTATCCCGGATGGGGCATACCCATATTTGTTGTAAAAGTGAGAATCTACCATGATTAAAATGCATAACTGTTAATGTTGGTCTAATTAATTGAGTAAAATTTATTGTGGCTGTTAAGAGATTTAAATTAAGGAAGAATATTAAAAATTAAATTTAAGATTAATAATGAAAATTAAAGCTTAGGTTAAATATTGAAAATTAATAGTTAAAATGAAGATTCAAGGTTAAAATTTAAATAAAACTCGGAAAGTGAGGAGATTAAGAAATAAAAATTTAGGCACATAATTTCTTAAGGGCCATTAAGACCCTCGAATAAATCACGTTTTGCTTCTTGGAGGGGGTTGTGACGGGCTCACGCGGTTTTTCTTTAACATAACCTGGGTTCTTTGACGGCCAAGATTAATGGCAACTCTTTTCCAACCAGAATCCAAGAAGCGAAATGCAAATAAGGTAGCTTTTAAAAGAACAGAAGTTTCAGTAAGCAGAATGGCAATTTGGGGAAAGTTATGTTTGGAAGAAATACGAGCGTGAATTGACAGCCCTTCGTAAAGTTATCGGGATATCTAGCCATTACTACAAGGTGCATACCATTGCACGCGCGCCCAGACGTCTCAATACAGTGATTGAATCTTAGTTTGGATTAAGGTAGGACTCATTATTTGATATTAGGACTCGTAATATTATCAGAATTGAGAGTAGGCGGATAATATAATTATTTAGATAAAGTGGTCTAAGTTACGCAATCCGGTTTAACTATTTTTGTGTGATTTATCATTATAGATTCTTATTTATATAAATTTATCTAAATTGTTAGAGGTTTAAGTTATATTCTTAATAAAGTCATATTAAGAATTTAAAATGTCATCATTTTGAGAATCCCATACCTCTAGATCACTCTGACAATCAAAGATATGGTCACCAAAGAGGGACCATATCACAACCCCAGTCTCTGACAGAAAGACATTTTAAGATCTTAAGTTTCTTTCTTGCGTTATTGGCTATTTTCTCAATATGTTTACCTCAGTTCACTTCCAAGTCTAAAGTGAAACTAAGATAGATAGGTTATTTACTGTTGGACCATTGATTAGCAATTGTTGTGATATCAATGAAACTTGTCTAGTAGGCGAGTATTTCTTGTTTGTTGCATATTATATTTAAAAAAAATCGCATGTATTTATAGTATGTGTGTAGTATCTGGTTTGGGACGCGGTGTAAGTAGAGATCATTACATTAACTGCGCAGCACGAAAGAAGGGAGAGTTATTTTTAAGAAAACCAAATTGCGTTTATATGCGGAAATATGCATTTAGTATTGATTAGTATTAGAAATATATGAATTTATATGATCAATTAGTGTTAATAAATGTATGTATTTATGAATATTTAACATTACAAATGTATGTATTTATGATTAATTAATATTACAAAGCATGTATTGATGTTTGATTAATATTAAATGTACAGATACTGTTATGACTCATTAGTGATCCATTTCAGGGCGATGTTATGAAAAAAAGATGTCGTAACAAGTAATGTAGGAGATCACCATCGCAAATGAGCAAATTGTGGCTCATGTGTCTGTAATTATCATTAGGTGGTACATGGCTGGGTTTTTTTCCCCTCCAGAGGGTTCCCCTAGTCCTAGCCTGAATGGGTTGTACTTGTATGTTATATTTCTATTAAATTTGTAAAGAGGATGCATTTAAATTAATTTTAAATTTGACAGGAAGAGTTTTCTAGTTGAATTTTTTGCTCTGGTCAGTTATCAGGGTAAATTTAGAATTTTTGGCAATTTCCTGATCAGTATCGATATTTAACAATGTAATTTTTTACTTGTCTTTGAGACGGGTCTATAAATCGCGTCTTCTTCACGGGGAGAGGGTCTAACAGCAATTCCCCTAATCCTCTTGGAAAAAATAATGTTTTTTAAAAGTAATTTCAGTTGAAAAGCTCTTACTGTGAAGAAGACGGGGTTTATACAAATTAGAACTTGAATGAAAGTGTTAGTAATAGAGTAGGCGCGATGATGGTTGATATAGAAGCATGAGTAAGATAACGACCGTAGGTGATATATTTAGTCATGTTGGAAGACATCCAAAGAATAATTCAAGAAGGGCTCTCAAGTGTTATTTCTATGATATTTAAATTAATCGATCTTAAGAGTTATTAACCAATAAAAGGATTACAATGGCTGATCCTTACTCCAACTCCCCCAGTAAGCGACAAAGCTTTTAAAACAGTTTTACATTTTCAAAGTTTTGGCCTGTTGTTACCAGGATGGCTGCGAGCTCTTTTAAAACTGCCTTTGATTTTAAAATAGCTGCCCTTCACCGAGCTCTTTGACAAATACAGAAACGTTTCAAACTCAGGGTAAAGCCGCCCCATTCAAGTTATTTTCTCACAAAAGGATATCTGGCTTTCCGACAAAGAGGTTGCATTTCAATGGCCCATTGTGGAGTGCAGCCTTACGACTCCATCAAGTCAGTTGTTAGGAAGACATTCAGATCAAAAATAAACAAAGGCTTCAACCAATTTGTCAAGTATACCCGATTGGCCCCAAAAGTCCGCCAGCACCTTCATCACATCAATGTCGTATCAGACTCTCTCTGCAATCTAAGATACCTCTTGAGCCTTCGTATCTCGATTTGGAAACGATGTTGAGCACTTCCCTTTTTTTTCTTTGTTAGGATCTTATAACTTGCCACTAGAAATTTTTAAGAAAACGTTACAATTAATGTTTACACTGATAGTTTGTCATAAGTTTTTATCCTTAAAAGTCATGTTTAATTTAATACAGAATAAATTCACTGTTTATCCCGATTTCTATATTTTCTGGATTTTCTTTAATTATATTATTATGCTAAAGTAGCTATTATTAATGTAGTAGAGATGGGTGTTCCCGCCCCTAACTCCAAAATCGTCCAAAATAATTTGAGGTACGGGAGATTTTGTGGTCAAACTTGTTTATTGGCCATAGTGTTGAATTCTGCTTACCCAAGTTACGCTTTATAGCTCCTAAATAACCGTTTGTTCATATTAATATCGTTTTAAATTAAATACTCTCCCCTGTGAGATTCTGCTGACCGTGTTCTCATGTCCTCTACAGAGTTCCTTGAACTGAAAATGCTAACAAAAATTTGGTTCCACTCTACCCTACTGTTCACTCTAAATTATAATCATACATTGCCTCTGCGTGACTTCGCGTTAAGTTGAATCACTTTTTTCTGTATTAGACTAAAAACAAATAATATAAAAAAATAAATTTTAAGTCAATTCCTACTTAGATCAACAAAGAAAAATTTTATTTTAGCTACTTTTTATTAAATAGTTACAATTCATATAAATATGTATATGCATATTTATATTAATCACATAAGTGGTAATTAATTTTTATTCATTATTATTAAAGTATCGTTTTGTCATTCAAAACAATTGTGTTTATAAAATTTCAGTTCAACTGAATGCCTTAAAACGTGAGAAAAAAACCTTTTCAAGTTTTGACACAAGTCGCCAAAATGGTCGCTAAGTCACCAACGTGGCTGTATTTGTAATTCTTTAAATAATTAGTTTTAATCTATTAGTTTTATTAATTATAATTAAATTATTGTATTGTCATCCAAAACAATCGTGTATATAAAGTTTCAGCTCATTGGAGCGCTTTAAAATGTATTTTATTAACGATTGAAAATTCCACCAAGATAAATAAATAAATAGAGAGTGCGAGCTGAAATTGAAAAAAAAGGAGAGGATTCATTTTCCTTCCAGTAATGATTAATTAATGTTTAAAGAAGATGGGGGGTTTTTTTCCAATGAGCTGCATTTCATGGTGGCACCATCTAGTGGCGGCGTCGCTACCCAATTGGTTTGCTTGAATTAATTTTTAATTCAAGCTCTCGCCGGATGCTAACTATTAGCGTAATTTTAATTCTGCCCCACACAGCCAAATTGACACTCAAGGGATCTTTTACATGCTCACCTAATCATATGCGGGCTTATGATTTTCGCATCCAGAAAATCTATCAACTCCAGCCGGGGTCGAACCCGCAACGCTACCTCAAAGTCCCCGCAGCCCACCATTTGAACAGATGCATAAAATAATTTTTTTGTTCTTTTCTTTTTTTCTCTTTAATTTTTTACTTACCATTTGTTTTGGAGATTTTCACTGTTCCTCTATTTTTCTAAGAAAGATCAAGTATTATTTTTTTCCCCTTTCTCTTACCCTGCATGGTTGTTTTTTCTTTATTGAGTCTTGTTTATTTTTCATTTTTATGCACAATCGAACCCGATTTGACGAATTCATCGGGGTCGGACATTTTATTCGCTTATTCGGGGTAATTCGTAATACCTGAATCCAAAAAATAACAATTTTTTACACTTTGGAAAATTCTATAATAAGCAACTGGGCAAAAAATATCTACAGTTAGAAACTACACACTTTTTATTCAGTCGCTAAAATCTCTATTACCTAATAATTAAATACTAGTTTATTGAAAATTTTAAAACACCAACTAATATGTGTTTGACAATCTAGGTGTTTCTGAATCGAAAAAGTTCTTTAGGCAGAGAAGAAAATACTGCGGCCTTTCCATCACGAGGAATGCTTTCACGGTTTCTAAACGATGTTAATTAGTAGAAAATGTAAAAAATTTTATTGGAATTTCATTATCAACTTCTGCATCAAAATCGCTATTCCTTCAGCTTTAAAAAATTTTAAAAACAAAATTTACAACAAACGAATAATAAACCTCATTTCTCTCAAGGAAGAGATAAAATGGTCAAAACTCTCCTGCATTGTGGATGATATATCACTCGACACCTGTCCCCTCTAAATTGGCTGCTCACAAAAAAAAGTCTCATTCTGCTCAGAAGCTCATTTTGAGAAGAAATCCAAACTAACAGAAAAACATTTTTTTTTTCGACTGTTGAAATAATTTGTTAATTTTAGGTTTAATAAATAGGTTAATTAAATAGTGTTTTTTTTTTTTTTTTTTTTTTGTTTGCCCACATTTTTATCGGGAGAAAAGAAAATTCGTGTGATCGTGGAATTTGTCAAAAAAGAATTCGGTAAATAGCGGTTCGACTGTACTTTGAAACTACGATTCCAGTCTTAAAAGTTTACTATTTGTCTGATTTTTTTAACTGTATGTTTAAAAACTTGCCTGTAAATTACATAAACAATCTCTTTGAGTACTTCTGTAAAAAACGTTTTTTTTTTCTCCTAGTGGGCTGCGAATTGGGGTGTTTTAACATTGCAGACCTAGTACATTCCCCGGAAGCTCGTATCTCTTTTTAGTGCGGCACTACGGGGGGACGGATACTAGTCGCCGCAATTTTGACGTCCAGTTTCCTCCCCAGAGGGAGGCTCTGACGATGCAAAGTGATGCTGTTCAGTGGTAATGGGCTCGAACTCGTGACAAGGCAAGCCACGATCCGATACCTATACCACTCGGCTACCGCGGCCACAAAGAGATCCCGAAGAAGAACGATTACGAATTGTAGAAGCTGCAGCAGCTATTATTCGTAAAGACATTCGGTCATCTGTTGTTGAAACCAAGTCTTATCCACCTCCAAGTAAAATGTTAATCAAGGAAAATAAAGAAAGGTAAATCAAGAAAAACCAAAAAGTCTATTGCACTTTTTACAGGAAGTCATAACGAAAAACAGAAAAAGAAAAATAGCCAATTCAAAAACAAAATGCACGTCAATAAGTCATGCAATAATGGCTGCATTACAAGAACGATCATTTTCATCACAGCAACTATTAAGCCTTTCTGTATTTCTTCATAGAAGATATAGATCTGAAAGACTAATAGATGTGCTATATAGCTTGGGATTTGCAGCTTCATATGGTAAGACTGTACAGAACGAAATTTCAACAGCTTACCATCCACAGCCTCGTATTTTATCATCCGAATCAGGCGCGCTAGTACGATATGTTTAGGACAATGCCGATATAAAAATGTCCATACTCTTGATGGTAATAATACTCTCCATGTTATGGGGATGATTAAGATTGTTACTCCAAATGATATATATTGACCGTATACAAAGATGTACAACCAAACCAAGCACAAAAGAGTTAGCAGCAATATCACATAAAGTCTCTTCTAGCATATGAAAAACCAATTGTACCAGGATACAGCAGAATTCAAGTCAAAAATCTACATGATGATCGAGCATTAACAGAAAAGAATTTCAACGGAGTTTATTTTTTGTGGTTATACGGAAAGTGTGGAAGAATATTTCATCGTTGTCTGGGTGGAATGGCATTCTCGAATAGCTCACTAAAAATAATAAGGACTTTTCTTCTTCTCAGGTTATATTTCTTTCTTTAATTGATCATCCTGCCAGTAACGTAGACACAATTTATGCTACTTTACATTGCGATGCAAATATTGCCAAATTACATGGCCAAAAAACGTGTTTAATTACTTTTGATCAACCTCTCTACTCTGAAATTACTATTCTAAAAGGAAATTAGTATCTGTCGATACCATGACAAAAACAGACCAGAGGTGATGTAGATGTTCTTATCGTAGAAACAGCTATTGAAAAATCGGAACAACATAAGACAGCCGTCAAAGTAGGAGAAGGTATTGATTTGCTAGTCCTTTTAATTGGACGTATTCAATCACATCAAGAAGTGTTCTTTAAAAAAGTTGGGGCAGAAGGGAATGTTAAAACTCAAATATACTCTTACAAAAGTTTTGATAAATATCTGCATTGTAAAAAGCACATTTTATTTCTGCACACATTTAGAGGCTGTGACGCGACATCTGCATTTTTTTTTTAAAAAAAAAGGGGGGGGGGGACTTTTATTAGAATATTAGACAATCTTCCGAATTTGGATCAACTAGCTCAAGTATTCCAAGAAGAAAAACTGTCCTGTATAATAATTGTATAAAATGATATTTCTAAAAAAAATATAATTAAAAGTTACTTGCTTTATTTTTTTCTACTTTAAATGTAATTAGTATATATCTCATAATAGAATATAATTAAAAAGTACTCGAAGCTTATCTGTCAACAACTTTTGAACTATACGAACAGTGTAGTTCAAAAGTTAGTTATAAAAGAAATAGATACTTGATTAATGAAATCTATTACTAAATGTATTGCAATAATTAATAAAAAATGCCATATGTTTTTAACTACGTATATTTTTAAGGTTTATACGGCGTATTATATCATGTGACTAACGGTTGACCTTGCATTACGCCGTGGATAGCTAAGCGCTGCGTGTTCAACGCCCTTTATCTCAGAAATGGTTTGATGTATAAAAAATGTTTCAAACAAAAAAAAAAAAGTTATAGAAAATTTTATTCTCTACAGTATTTATATTAAATGTAAATAGCATTAAGCCATAGGAAACGAGACATTTGTAAAAAAACCTTATTTTTTTACCTTTGTCCTTAAATATCTTAAGACGCGGACACGAGATATTATGAGACTTTTGAGACAACATTTAGAGTGCCAAAATAAAGGTCTATACCAATTTTCAGCTTATTATCTCTCATTTCGCAGTGAAACCCTAATATGACTGGACTATAGACGATTGGAACGAAAGAGAATTCTTATTCGGCCAAGTCATTACGAGCTTTTATTCCTGTCCTTTGTTGTTTGCGACTTGGGGAAGAAAGATCCATAGGAAAGAAAGTTGCTTTTGTTGTTGATGGAGTTTCTGAGCAATAGAGGAAGTGGATTTTTCAGCCATTATTGCATTCGTTATGCATCTCCAGTTGGTTTTGAGTGTCATTGGAACGTTTTGCCATTGGGGGCTCTCTTGTTGAGATGGTAGGTCTAGTTGACGCGAGCGCCGTGAAAATATATATATATATATGAAAAGCGATGAACATGAAACGTTTGAGTTGAAAGGAAAATTTTCAAATGCTACCTAAAGAATTCGATCAAGAAAAATATGAAGCCATAAGTGTAGCACAAGACACACTTCGTTCTGTGAAAAAGACATAAGCAAGAGAAAAAGTTCAACATGCTATTTGTCGATCATCAAAAGGCAATAAAACTATAATAACTTGAACAGAATATGACAGTTTTACTTGCAAATAATATTCCTGTAATGTTTTTGAAAAGTGTCTGTGATTTGTATCCTTTATTAAGATCACGCACATTTGCAACATTTTAGTTGAGCTTTATTGGATTTTTTCTCAAATTATCAAAGAAAAATTTAAAAGTCCTTAAAAGTAGGTATAAGTATACTTTCTCTTAATTAAATTATTCACGATTTTTATTTACAGCAAAAGAATTATAAAAAAAGGATTGGGGTTAACGTTAGTATCGAGTACGCGCCTGCTCCCGGGTTAATTACAATGGTTTTTGGTCATCATAAAAAATGATGAAGACAGATCGTGAAAAGTGCCGTTTCATCACTAGTCGCGATTGATTGGGAAGGTATGCATACTATGTTTTGCCATGCCGCTGGGATCTCTATTTGGGCCAAGTGTTTTTTTCGTGCGAACCTTCCTTTTCCAAGGTGGCTTATCGGTTGGGTGTGTAGTCTGCTGTGACTCAAACGCTTGTAGCAGAATCAACAAATCTCATTGTTTAATATCCAAACTTTATTTATTTATAGAACCAAAAACATTTTCCGCTCGGTGAGATAATCAAAGCAGTCAGAGTGAGTCGTCCTCCAACAGAACAATGAAAGGAAACGACTTTGAACAAGTAATATAAAACAAAATTTTTACGTCACAATTTCTACTTAGATCAACGGATCAAGTGTAGTATAGGAGGGCCACTTTGGATTTGGCGGTTTTTATCTAAATGTTATGGTGAGATAACGAATTTATTCTAAAATATATAACAAATAATTCCGAATGAAGTACCTTGGCTGTAAAATGTATTTTATTAACAATTGAAAATTCCACCAAGATAAATAAATAAATAGAGAGTGTGAACTAATAGTGGGAATTGAAAAATAACTGGTCATTTTGTTACAAACAAAATAACTGTTGCGGCGGCACGCTAATAACGCCTACAACCGACGAGAAAAGTTTTGACATTGAAGAAACCACTGTAATGATTATCCAAGTTAAATAGAAAAAAAAATTTTCTTCCGTAACGGAGGCCTATCGCAGAGCCAATAGTGTGCTTGTTCCAGTAGTTGTGCTGGACTTGATAGGTTTGGTGTTGCAGCAATCGCTCTGTGTTGGAGGGCCTTGTTAGATGATTGGCCGTTTTCCTGGCCTATTTAGATAACATTCATAAGTGCATATTGCAGGGTCTTTTTATCTGAGCCGAAACTCAACGACTGAGAAACGAATCGACCCATCCCAAGAGACACCAACATCACATTTCGTAGTACTGAATTGTTGGAATAACTTCTATTGAAATACTGTAATTAATAGCTGTGGACAAAAATCAATCAATTTTACCATGAATTCTCATTTTAATAATGATAAATTTAAAGGTAAAGAGCCCAGTGGCTGAGTGGTAGCATATTGCGCTTCAGGTCCAGTGCTGTGTGGGCAAGGTAAACTCATCTCTTCAGTGGGTCAATAAATGAGGGGATTTCACGTCAGACTGACCAGAACATCTGCTCATGCACTTCAGTGCTCAAGGTCATGAAAACTGAGATGGGCAAAATAGGCCTTGGCCCTCATTGCCTGTTGTGCCACTGAGTTCAGTACAAGATTTAGTTTTAAATTGGATTATACAGTTTTTTACTTTGACTGTTTAAAATTGTATTAGAACTTTAGGACGCCACTACGTGTAGCAGAGTTAAAAAGAATAAAATAATCTAATTTAACAATAAGAATATTTAGAATGAATAAAAAACATACAAAGTTAAATATCTATATAATTTATTTTGAACAACTCTCTGTCATGTATACTACATAACTTTTAAATATATTTACTCTGTATGCGCAAACACCCACATGGTTTTTTCTTTTTGTATGTGTACAAAGATTTTTGACAAAAATTGATATATACAGTTTCTTACAGCAAAAAATAATTTTCTTTATATTTACACACATGAGCATACATTCAAAATGCAAGCATTCACAAAAATCTTGCATGTTCCAAAGTGAGAATAAAGAGAAAAAATTTACATTCAACTTCAACATAATTGACATTCATGCTCATTCAAAATGTTTTTAAAATATTTAAACAAAAGTAGCAACAGACATATTTAAGATAAAAAGAATTAATTAAGTTATGTAACATTACACAAAGTTAAAATATGGATTGAATTGAATAGGGTTCAAAAACCCAAACCTACATGCTTTGATCACGTTCAGTGGATTAGAATTTATTTTTTCCTACCCAACAACCAAATATAATATATTATTCAAAGAAATGCATTCAAATGAAAAAATATTTTAATATTTGTGATGGTAAAAAGAAACAAAAAGAATTAAGATTCCTAATTAGCTATGAATAATATATAAGGAACATTATTTGAGTATAAAAAAAACATTCTTAAATATATGAAATTTTACATGTAAATTTAATTTGCAAGAATATTTTCCAACGCTATTTTATAAAATTAGAAAAAATGTACGTGGAGATAAGTTTTATTTCACGTTGCAAATAGAAAATAGGACTAACTAAAACAAATCTGCAAGTTATAATTATGACTAGAAACAAATCTCTACACAAGCAACAGAAAATTATAAAAATCATACAGTTGCTTTGGATCAACTTCACACTCAAAATGAATAGAATTGTGGCCAATAAATTATTATCACAAGCTTAATTATATAATTTAAATTACTGAAAAGTCAATTAAATCTTTCAGATAAAACATGCAATTACTTTCAAATAACATTTTATGAAAATAATACATCTCTTAGACATCTTCTTTTAATATACTTAATAAGTTAATTGATGCATTACTGCATTTTGAAATAAATTATAAATACTATGAGAGGAAATTCTAAAAGCAAAATTAAAATAAAGTTTTAAAAATCTTAAATGTGATGTATTTTTATAATCTTTCATTGCTCTCTTGAAAAGAAAAATCTACAAACAATTTTTTCCAGAACAAAAGTGATAAGTAAAATAAGAGTATTTTTTAAAAATTTTCCTTAAACTTTTATTGCTTTGTAAAATATATGCATGGACATCATTACTGCTTCAAAATGAAAGAAAGTTAACACAAACTAAAAATGAGTAAGAAAGTATTTTTGCAACTAGTTAAGAATTCAATACTTAAAAATTCTTTTCAAAGTACCATTATCTGAATAAATATTCAAACCTAATAAAAGAAATTATTAAAAGCTAAAATATATTTAGAATGCACCATTCATAATGCTACTGCTAATGAAATTTGGAAAAATTCTTATATTTAAACCTATTTCAGTACTTATGCACTGTCACAACCACATTGGCGACATTGAATAAAACCACACAAATTCTGGTGGTGATGGTGGAACTAATCCCCATCTGATCTAGTGAAACTAGACCAGATCCATGAGCCATTAAATCTTACAAAGTCTAGGAACAGCAGGGGGGAAGCAACAACCTCCTCAAAGGAAAACCCCAGACATTGTAGAATGTGCTGAGGAGAAAAAGGACTGATGTTAAATTTGATGCAAATAAGGAAGCTTCTTTAGCCTCCTTCAAAATTCATGAACCTCAGGTGACCAGTAGAAAATCGCGAGAATGCCATCTGATATGATCTGGAACCCTTGAATGATATGGCAGATCCAGCGTGTCTTTGAAAGTACCATGGGTGTACAGGAGGGACTACCTAGGTTCTACATATTAATTCTTTAGCCCTGGAGTAGATCTCAGTTGACGTAAGGACCATGTGGTCTTCCAGATCCACAGGATCGCTGGTAGCTACCTTCGCAAGGTCATCTGCTACTTCATTCCCAGGCAGGCCTACATGAGAAGGGACCCACTATAGATAGATTGGGTGCTGATCCGAAAGCTGTTGAAAAAGGTGTAGAATACTCCTGCTAGTGCTGTCGCTGATGGCCAATTCGATAAATGTTGGATGGAAAATCGGCTGTCTGTCAAGATCCAAATTTCAGAAAAATCTTGGTCTCTTATGTTGTTAATTAATGAAAGACCACTCATGATAGCTATTAGCTCCGTTCTAAAGACAGAAGCACATGGTCAACATTTCTTCTCTGAATTTTGATCACTCAGCCAGGTAGTTCAATTAAAATTCCACTACCAGTAGTATTTGTCTCCCTTACTGCCATCAGTATAGATTTTGACTGCATCCAGTGGAATTTCATCAATCTCCTCCAGAGCCAAATGCTTAAGTTTGGGGTGACACAAATTCTAAAAATTGAATACACTGACAGGAATATGGAGCATGTAATCAAAAAATACTATGTAATGATATGATAATACAATGCTATTATGATAAATAATAATCAATAAATGAAAAAGAATAACTAATATTTATTAGTTAATTTTACTTTTTATTTTATTATTATTTATAATTATATTGTTAAATTTTATTATAAAAGAATTCAGTAAATCCCCCAGATTCCTATTTTAGTATTCGAGCTTGCCATATCAAAGAACACAGCCAGGCTTAGAATGGCAGCAAGTGGAGACACATGAAATGAAGCACATGGTTGCCAATATGATGAGTTATCTTGAAAATAGCATGGTTGTGATAGCACACAAGTACCCATATTTCATATTATAATAAACCACAAATTGAGATGATTTTTGTAAATTTATAAAATAAATATATCACATTTCTTTTTTTATTTATTATACTTATTTCATATAAACTCAATGTGAGCTAATCAAGCAGAAACAAGCAAGAAATATAGTACATAATCAAAAAGAGATAAAATTAATATGTTATGTATTACACAATTTTTTTTAAAAAGAAAATCCCAAAATCTCATTACATAATGTTAAAGATATATAAATATGCTTTTAGAAACTCAGAAAAGCATAGAACAGAATATTTTACCAATAGTTATAAACATTCTAAAAAAAATATTTCATCATGCTAATAATAATGCTTTAAGGCTGTTTTCGGTTAATGTTGAATAGGATCTGAATTTGGAACATTTTTTCAGATATAAAAGAAATGAAAAATTAATATGATATTCTGACCACTATCCTTTAGAGAGAAGCATTTTTTATCATAATTCCCATTTTTAACCGAGATTATTCATGATTTCTGGTATAAAATGTGTTTCGCATTTTTTATCCTATACTGTAATATTAAATGGGTTTTGCCTTCATGTATTAAAACAAAAAAGTATTCACAGAATATTTTGAAATTTTTAAAAACACTATATTATTAACAGAGGTACGAGTTATAGTATTGCAAATTTCCATGGAAATTGGGTCATTTTTCTGTCTGAAAATGTGTTTCGCGTTTAGTTAGAGCTCTCGTACTTTTACCGAAGACAGCCTTAAGTTCTTATTATTTTAATTTTTATAACACACAATTGGAAATTTTTTCTGTAGCTTAAATATGTATGTAAAAACAAGCTTACAACAATACTAACAAATAGTATACATATATGTCAAAACCAAGAGTAAATAAATGATACATAAATATATAAATGTAACAGATACATTTGAAAAATAAATCCCATTTGAACAAGAATCAATTTTTGGAAGGGGAAAAAAACTGCATAAACACATATTGCTAAAAATCAGCATATTAATTACATTAAAGGTATATTTTTAGTAATAGAGTAACTACCGTTCGCTGCGTGGAAAGCTCAAAGAATGAATGACATTCCTAAAAGTTGGATTTTGTGTTGCTGAAAAAGTGATATTTTGAGATATAACAGGTGCAGTACCAGATCCAACTAGTGGTACCTGGTTATCACTGAAAGATTGTGGATTGTGACTCAATATTGGGTTGAGTGAGCCTCGAACCATCGGAGGATGAGGAGGATACAAAGCTGGTGTACAGGTTTGATGGGATATAATATGAGCTGAACTGCTGATCGTAGAATTAGTTTGGCATTGTGCTGAAGAAGATTGTAATGTATGATTTACAGGTGGAAACTTTACAGGTGGCAATGAAACTTGATTACTGGAACAACCCATGTCAGGCAAAATGTTACTCAGGTTGAAATTTGGTACAGGATGATTTGTTGATGAAAATGTGTGACTGATGATAGGGGTGGTCAAGCAGGAACATGATAAAGGTTGTGTTGGAGGACGGGGAAGAGGACTCATGGCAAAATTTGAGGGCTGAAAGTTCAAATTAAAGAAATTGTCTCCCTGCTGATGTAGAACAGGATTAAATGGTGGATTGGTAGGTATCACAGAATTTGGGGCATTTTCTGATATCTTATGCTGGGAACATGGCAGCTGACTAGGTGGAGGCGGCATGACAGAATGAGTAGAGTTCTTGAAGTATCCATTAGGAACACAAGATATGTTACTCTTGCTACAAGGTAAATCTTGAGAAACGGGAAAGTTACTCATACTGCTTGGTATCATGTTCGTATTTCCATCATTTACATTGATATTTTTCCCCTTTTTGGATTTTGATCGGTTGGATGTGGCAGTCTTGCGATTTGGGAAAATAATGCTAGAATTGTGATCGTGGAGATTCTGACGAGCTCCTTCAGGCACAAAAGCTTCCTGAGTTGGTCTGATGTTGGACGGTTTGGCAGTCATGTCATTTACATCACGTGTGCTATTATTAGTGTTATAAAATATATTTCCCACAAAATTGGCATTATTTTGAGAGAATGTAGTCTGTAGGGAGGATCGATTACTTTGGAAGTTAGGTTTATCAGTATGAAATGATGGCACAGGAGGACCAACAGGTAAACTTATATCTGTTGGGAGCTCAGAACTCGATGCCAATGTTCGATGTGGAAAGTGGCAACAATTGGTCTTCTGAGTAGTTTGAGAATAATTATTGCTAAAAGAAGTCGATGGAAAGCAGGAACTAGAGTCTGGAGCTCTAGAAGTTTCTAACGGAGGTTTAACATGTGGTAAGAAATTACAATTATTGTAGAGAGATCCATGATTTTCAAATGGCAAAGTTATATTTGAATGAGGTTTAGGAACTGTAGTTGTTGCATCATGTCTATTGCTGAGCATCTGAGATTCAACATTCAAATTCATGTGATTCAGAAAATTTTCACTTGATAATGATAATGGAATATCATGATTTCTAGTGACAGAGTTAAAAATAGTAGTGGATGGTGCGGACTCACATAAAGTATAACTCGAAGGAAAGTTATGAAATGATGTAACTGGTGGTAAAGGCACCAAAGGTGCATTTTGGATACTTATGTCACAGCTTGACACTGGCATAAAAATGTTTGTATCACCAATGCCATGCATATTTGCAATGTTGTTTCTCTCCGATTTCTTTTCCGTAGTTCGCTGAAGATATCTATTAGTTACTACATTTTTGTTCTTGCTTTTTTCTGAACTAGCGCAAGGTGTCTGAAGTAAACTCTCAGCTGAATAAGATAAGGATGCTCTTTGATTTCTACTACAAGAAGAATTAGTCAATGTATATTGTGTTTCAGAAACAGTTGGTGTGCAAACAACAGAACTGTGAACATATTCTGAGTGACAAGCAGAAGATGAAGGGGATTCAGAATAGGAAGAATGATCAGATATGAGAGACAAAGCAGAATATTTTGACTGTGAAATGTTCGAAGTTGAAGAGGAACTTGTAGTCTGTGAAGATGGAGGACCACTGGCTCCAATTCTATTCTCCACCAATATATTCGAAGTTTCTTTAAGAAGCGAGCACAAGGAGTGACTAAGGGAGTCAACTTTTGGTGCGGACTGCTGAGGATGATAAGCAGTATTAGCAACCGCATTAACTGCTTGAGCAGGAAAAGATACATTGGTCAGATTTGAAGAGGTACTGGAATGAAAGTTTGTATGAAGTAAGCCTGAAGATGAACTCGATACAAAATTTTGGAGGTTAGTAGAGCTTGATAAAGGGTAAAAAGTTACACTATGATTAATAAAAGTCTCACGCTGTGAAAAATGGGAATCTGTTTGTGAATTATTGCTTTGAGAAACATTTACACTCGGGTTTTGTACATTTGGAGTTTGATTATCAAACAGCAAGGAATTAGAACTACTGGATACTTTAGCAGCAATGCTAAAGGAAGGTTCCGAGTTGCTCAACTTTGGCAGACATTCAGAAGATTTTGCTATAGAATTTGTAATTGTTAAAGTATTACCCAAGGTATTCAAGTTATCAGAAGTGTTGCAAAGATTACTCTTCTTTTTAGCATCTGTTTTATTTTGTTGATCAGCAGAAGATAATGTTTCAGTTGTTTTAGCAGTATCACTTTGTGTTGAACATAATGACATAGTATGGGCAAAAGACACATTAGTAGCTGGAGCAGCAGGAATTTCGGTTGACACAGGGAAATGCATTCTAGGTAAATTCAAATAATCCTCATTTGAATTAGAAACAAAATTGAGAGAAATGAAATTTTTCTCACCAGGAAACAGAGCTTGATTATCATTACATGACAAATAGGCCCCATTTCTAGTTTCCATTCCTATGCCATGTGAAACATCTTTTAATATATCACCAAGTGTTGGAGTCAAAGAAAATATGGCATCTACTGAAGTTGGAGTTTTACAACTACCTTCCGGTAGATGATTTCCAAAATGTGCCATAGAATCAATTCCAGAATGATCCGTCTCTGAAGCATGAGACTCTGATGAAACTTGCTTCTCTTCACAAGAAATATTGGATTGAGGATTTGGGGTAGATTCTTTTTCTGTCTCTTCTTCATTTTGATGTGAATTTGGAAACATATGAGAGTTGGATGATTTAGAAGATGAATCTTTCATTTTTTTCAATGGAGGCTCCAGATCTAAATCAGACTTTGATTTTCTGGCTTTGGTATTTTTATTTTGTTTTAGTTCTTGATTGTTCGAATCAGATGTTTCAGAACTTGCCAGATCTAGTGAATATATATTTAACTGGCTGGTATGCTTTCTATTATCATTTAACAAATTTGATGATGTTTCAACATGTTCTATATTTACTGGAGTACAATGCAATTTATAATTAACATTCTGTTTTTCAGATATTGAAACTGGGATATTTATATTTGTACCATCATCTGCATAGTACATCAGAGTTCTTTTAGTCAAATGGGAGTTATCGAGCATCTCACTGCCAAATATTGATTCAGTAGCTCTTGCTAAAATATCTGATGTGAATAAAAAGTTATTAGATTCTTGTCTAGAACAAATTGTTTCTTCATTTTTTGAAAATGAATTAGAGTTCTCAGTGGCTTGTGATTTATTTAATTCATAACCAGAATCGACCTCTGAAATATCATTAGCATTACACATAATTTGGGTATCATTTGAATTGACTTTACAAGTTTTCATTACATTTTTTTTCTTTTTAGCATTTGGAGATTGCTTAGATGTATCCACAGAGGCATTGACTTTACTATCAGATTTTAGATCATTGATCTTTGAATTACATTGGCTATTTGAATTTTGTTCATTTGGCCTTTTAGAAATTTCATTGGAAACCGTTAAAACTGGAAAAGAATTTGACATATTTTCCTTGTTTAAAGTCGTAAAAGAAGGCAAATCAGTACAAGAACTAGGTAGCATACATGTTGTGATTGTAGATGACGAGACTTCATTTGATACATGAGTATTATGAGGTAACTGTGCACTACTAGGAATACTGTCTTGAACGGGGCACATAAAAACTGAAGAATTAAGAGTGACAATTTGGTTTGAGGAGAACAAAGATGGTAAAATATTCTGATTGATTGAAGAATCATTTACAGCATATGGTACATTTTCATTAAAAACATTATTTACAGTATCAACAGTTATTAGTTCTGAGCATTGTTTGTTTTGGTTGTGATTTTGAAGCATATTTATATCTTTAGAAACTAATGCATTATTTTTAGAACACATATTATATTGTAAATTATGTTTTGGAAATCCATTATGCTCTATTTGGTTTACAGCATTGGAATTTGAAAGGACTGCTGAAGCTGTACTAACACATGAAGTTTCATTATTTAAATTTGAAGTGCTAGAGAGTACATTATTTGACACATCTGAAATATTAGAATTTAATTGTGTAGAGGCTTCTGAATATGATGGTTTTTGAATCCTATTTTCTACATTACAAACTTTATAGGGCTCAGAATTCAATCCTGTGCCACTATTGGTACAAGAATTAAAATGTGCTGTAGCATTAAAAACACTGCCTTCTTTGACAGAATCTGATGTAGCAGTACAAACTGGAATGTTAGAATAAGTAATTGTAGTAATTGCTGATGCATTACTTAAAGTTGAATGTGCAGAACAAGTAACTGCAGCTACAGTGAATTTTGAAACAGACTCCATTGAATTTTGAGAAATAAATGGTTCTAAATCTTTGGACGTTTTGCTGCTGTTTTCATGTTTATCTGAGACAGTGTCTCCCATGAGAACGTTCAATGAGAAATTTGATTTTGATGCTAAATCTGAATCTTTTTTTGTGGTCACAGATGAAGATAATGGAGGAACATTTGTTTGGCCTTTAGATTCGTTTACATTGGTAGGAACACCAGGTGTATCAATCTGCAAGCAAAAATTATTAGAAGATTGAGTGGATTTGTTTACACTTGGTAGCAATGATACTGACGGTGTTTGGGATGGTTCCTTCCCAATTAAAGGTAAAGATAATTTGGTCCTCCACATTTGAGACTGGTTTACTACAGATATTACCTTATTGGCTGATAGAACTTGCAGAGATGGTAAGGAATTGAAAGAAATACTCCTTATTTCTCTGCTAGTGGATGTATTTTTCTTAAAAGAAGCCTTATTAATGTTCCCATCTACAGAAGTTGTTGATTCTGATAGAGGTGAACTTTCACGAGATTCCCACCGAGCAGATGGCAAGGTGGCATTTTCTTCTAAAGCATTACTAGCAGATGTGTTTTTATTTTTATCTGTTGAACTTTGATTTCCAGTAGAAACAATGCTTTGAGAAGGAGGCAAAGGATTCTTTTCTACAAGTGTTGTGACAGATGTTGTAATGGGTGCTTTCAGTGGCAAAGGCACTATAACCTGTTCACTTTGTATTTGTGGTGCAGGTTGCACAATAGGGGATATGACATTCTGAGTCAAGTTGCCACTTGCACATGCATTCCCAATAACGGCAGTTTGAGGTGATAAAATAATTCCACCATTTGCTGAAATGTTAGATGAAATAGGAACAACTGAACCTGGGTTGAGAGTTAGTAGTGTGTTACCCAGAGAAGATTTTTCAGTTTGCGAGCAAGGATCATTCACTGGTCCTGAACAAATAAGTGTGGATGATAAGCCTACACTTCTTGACACAGATGATACATTAAACAATTGTTGAGGCACAATAATGGGCAATGTGCTTGGGCATATGATCGATATGGTATTGGATGGTTTTTCAGCAGCAGGAAAATGCTGCAAGATACTTCCACCAGTAGGAATGATAATGGTGGACATACTTTTATTACACATGTTAACCAAAGAAGAGCTATGAGTAGTAGACATTAATGGAAACTGGGATAATACTGTTGTAACTCCTCCAGAATGAGCAGAAGGAGATTCTTTCACGATATCATTACATGTCATGTTTGAAATAATATTTCCCTGAGATACTGTGTATGTTGTTGTTAAGGAAGTAGTAGAATTAATATTAATACAACTGCTAAGCTGATTTGCATTTTCATTTGCATTAGACACCACTACACGAGGCACTAAATTCCCATTTTTGTCTTTCTTCACACTTTTTGCTTTGCCATTTTTTACAGATGATTTAGTTTTCTTTGGAAGTTCACAAGCAACACAAGTGGGAGCACTTACTAAATTTATACTTGGAATGTTCACAGATACATCTCCATTAACTTGAATAGCACTATCAATTCTAGAGTTAATATTAGAGTCAGAATTCTTTACTGTCAAAATACCATTTTTTCTTTCAAACTTATCACTGTATTTCAGAGACTTTTTGGGCAATGAATTTAAACTGATATTAGCCTGAAGTAGCAACCTTTCATATACAGTATTCTGTTCTTGAACATGCTTTAAGTCTTTCTTCAATTGCCGAACTTCTTCAGCTTTAAAAAAAATATAAAATTAAATTAAATTGTATTCTAAATTAAGAAACTTCATATGCCATTTAAAGATTATTTGTTATAAAATAAATTTTTACCTAATTTATGAAAACCAAAAAATGAAAATAACATAACCACATACCTTAATTACTTTATTCTTAATATTTAAAAGCAATTTTTTATTGATGTACTAAGAAAATTAACAAGGTTCCAAAACAAATATGTAAGAAATAATACAAAATGAAGGGACATAGAAATTTATAATTATTTAAAAATATACGTTATGTTAACTTCAGGTGAAAATAATTTTGTCCTCTCTTTCTCAAAATTAAACATGAAAAAAAATAAACTCAACATGAAATAAAATAACAATTTTCAATTGACTCTTAAAATTATTGTGCATAAGCATGTATAAAATTTGTTAAAACTCAGTAAAAAATTGAGCAAATACAAGGTTATTCATAATTCCTTCCAAAGTTTTGAAGCCCTGATTAAAAATTCTAAGACAAATACAGCAAAAGAGAACATATGAAAGAATACAGAAAAAATTCAAGCTTTAATTAAATATTTTACAAATGTTCTCTATAGGAACCCTTGGTCACAATGTGATAGTCCAGTTTTTGCTTCCCTCTATTCAACGATATAGACAGTGCATGTTACCCTTTCATATAGTTCTGCTACATCCCATGGAATAGGGGGTATGAAAACTTGGATTTTGTGCAAAAGACCATGTTTTCGGATAACAAGGAAAGGATTTTACAGGCTGTCAATGTTGATAGTACCATGTTCAGTGGAACTGGACAATCCTATTGATGTATGTGCCATGTAACCAAAATTTCATGCATGAAACATTTGTAAAATACGTAAATATGGCAAATTGTTTTATATTCTTTCATATATATTCTTTTTTGTTGTATTTTTACTACAGCGCTCTAAAACTTTGGAGGGAATTATGAATAACTCTGTAGATAGTTTTTAAACCTAATTACGTATATGCAAATTTCTTAAAAATATTTAAAACTTAGTCAACCTCATTTTCATTTATTTATATATTGTCATAAGAACTGTTACAAAAACAGACAACTGGCAAAATCTGTCCAAAGTATTTAATACCTTTCTCAAAATCTCTAATTAAATAAGAAATCTTAAAACTGCATTAAAAATATACAACAATAGAAACAATTTAAAATATATTATGTAAAATTTTCTGGTCTCAGCGACATAATTTTTTTCATACTTAAAAATTAAGAATATTAAAAGTTCTCATGAAAGAGAAGTACATGATAATCAAATTTATAGTAATTATGTATGATTCAGCTAATACCAAATTAACTGACGTAGTTCCAAAATAAAATGCCTACAATTTATAGAAAATTTTTAAAATAGTTCTGAAACCTATAAAAACGAAATAATGAAAAATCATTTTCTTCAATTTATACAAAATAAGATTTTTGGAATAATAAAGATTTGTAAGCCTGTAAAAAAATTTTTTTAAGACTGTTTATATTTTAAATTAAAAGTAATTTCAGATACTTTATCATAAAATATTTAAGAATAAAATTAAATTTAATAACATTTAAACTAATACGCAAAAAAGTTTAAAAATTCATAATTCAAGATATTTCTTATTCTAAAACATTTTTGCTTACTTTCTACAAATCCAAATGGGTCATTTTCATATTTTTAAACCTACCTTGAACTTCTGAACGATTTTCAGAAAGAAGCTTTTCTCTTTCAGAGACAAGGAGCTTTATGTAATCAACAGTTTGTTCCAAAATACTAATTTTACTCTGAAATGTGTACAAAAGTTAATAAATAAATATTAGGTACAAAAATTTATAATTTATCATCAGTAAGTTACAAAAAATTTAGATGTGGTAGTTCTTTTTCTTATTTTCACTAAATATTTAACACATCTATGGAATTAAAGAATATATTAAATAAGAGGTTTGAACCTTAAACTAGGATGCATTAATTGTCATTCAAATAATTTAGTGAAGTTATACAACTAAACTGTTGTGTACACAGTAGGCATAATTAAAAGGAATTCTCTAATTGAATTAGTTATTAAAATTTTTCACTTCTTAAAACATCATTCAAATGCACCAATTTCAATAAATATGAATATTTAAACTATTAAAAAATCTAAAATAATTAATATTACATATGAAAACAATATTAATCACACATTTTATTTAAAGGACAAAATGGTTGAATTTTCAAATTCTTTTAAAGATAAAATTATGAAACAAACATTTAAAGACTTAGAATTCAACAAATAACAAAATACTGTACTTTCCTGTATATAATCCGCAGACGCGTATTATCCGCAAAGCCTTTGTAGCGGTATCTAAATAAAACCAGTTCTTAAACATCACGTGAAGACGATCGTTTTGGCGTGATCGATATAGTACTGGCATTCGGATCGGAAGGTGCCCGGTTTGAATCTAACCTACATTGTTGACCCTGAACTGAATTAAGAAAACGGAACTCTCGTGGCGCCATCTACCGCAAGAAAAATAAATAAAATAATAATAAATAAGAGAGTTAAAAAATAATAAATAAGAGAAGAAAAATAAATTTAAAAAAAAAAGCATACTCTCTCCGAAAACAAACGATAGATTACCTTTCTCTCATCTCAGCAAGAAAAATAAATAAGAAGAAAAATTAATGAGAGAGAGAATAAAATAAATAAACATGCTCTCTCAGTAACAAACGAATGAATTTTTTTTTTTTTTTTTTTTTTTTTTTTTTTTTTTTTTTTTCGTGTAGCGGTATCTAAATACAACCAGTACTTAAACATCATGCGAAGACGATCGTTTTGGCGTGATCGATATAGTACTGGCATTCGGAGTGGAAGGTGCCCGGTTCGAATCTTAACCTACACCTTTCTTTCGAGTAAAAAATTAAAAAATGTTGCATAATCCACAGTGTCGCATAATCTGCAGCAATTTTTATGAGGAATAATCCAAAATATAAACTGCTGATAATGTAGTGCGAGATAAAGTACAAAAAATACACAATATGATTAAAATTATAAGTAATAAATTAAACAGAAAAAAATTATTAAAATTCTTTTCTCCATCAGACATTTATCCTTCCCATAATTTCTGAGCTTTCGATTTAAATATCTGTTAATTTCGACATCTAAAGGCTGTAATTTCTTTATGAGTCCTGTAAGTGTTAGTTGTAAGTGAGGACTTTCACAGCATTTTTAACATTCTCACTGAGATGTGCCACATTGATTCATAATTAAAAAGCTTTGGGTCGCATTTTTCAAATTTAGCCTTGTTTTTTTCCTCCACAATTGAATATTTGACTTGTCAACTTTAAACAGCCATGCAGTTTCCCCGATTCCCTACTTTGGTAGCTTTCTCTATAATATTTAGTTCAAAATCAACCATGTAATTTACACACTTCCACTTCAATAGGACGGTATCTGAATTTGAATATTCTCAGGATGAAATAACTCAGGTCAAAACTGAATGCAAAATGAAACTAGAACTAGCAACTGTAGTATCTTTCTGAGGAACCGAATTCATTCTCGACCGTAATTGGATAAAACTGATTGTAGTTGAAATACATCAGCTGAGTTGAAAAAGCTTTCAGTGCCATCTATTATTTATTTTATAAAACATAAATGGTATTTCTTTCAAAACTTTATTGTAAGCTTTTCTGATTGAGAATGCTTTTTATCACATTATCCATGGCGGTGTATAATACACACAACGAAATTTGAAACTTTTTTAACACATAATCCACACATTATATACAGGAAAATAGGGTAAGCCACAGATTTTTCAAAATTTGGATAATTAAGATAATTTTAAAGATAATAAAAATTTAAAACAGTTCTACATATTTTGTTTAAAAATTATCAATAATAAGATGAGTCTCAATCTCTTTGAAGTATTAAAACATAGTTCATCAATGAAATTTTATTAAAATGTATTTTTGCTAACCAGAAGTAACACACAAAGCATATATTTATGATTAAGATTTTGATGAATTATTTTTTTAGTTCATACATAATTTGAGTAGTAAATATATATCAAATAACTTCATACTATAATCACATTTTAATAATACATACATAAAATAAGTAACATGGACAATATCATAAAAATATGATGAATAAAACATTAGGATTAGAATAACATATATACAATTTAAATAGTCAATTTTCCTTAACTAATTTCAACCTGACATGTTTAAAAAAGATTATATATATATATAAATACATTTCATATACATAAATTATTATACTCGTTTGTGAAGTTCTTTGCTTGGTAGTAAATCTCCTATTTTGGAAATCCAACCATTGATTTTGTCTTTCCTCCTCCTTTCCACTTCATTGTGAACTTGTCTCTTGCGTGAACCACTGGGCCTCTTACTTTTTCTAAAAAAATTATAATTATTGAAATAAACTTATAGAACCAATAAGATTTAAAATTATTAGAAATATTTTGTTAGAAAAATTAATGAGTTTGGGAACCTCCAAGTTAGAAATTTTGAAAAAGATATCAAAATTTTAAGTTAGTATTAAATAAAACCATACATTGTTAAATAATTTAAAAGTAAAGCTCCCCAAGGGTTAATAAAAGGATGATCAACTAGCAATTTTATAAGTCATCTTTCTGTTTAAACTTAATTCTAACACCACAGAAAATCAACCAAAGTTTTTCTTCCCCCTTCCCCACCTCACCCCATCCTCTTTCTTTCCTTTGAACATCATTTGGTAACATAGAATATTCTTTTCCAATTTTTACCTTGATTAATGGCTTTGTTTTCCATTTTTTGCATCATTTACTTCAATCAATTCAGATGTTTTTCCACAATGGCTCTGAATGACTTTTCAAGATTACTCAATGAGAATTTTTTTTCCCCTCTTTTTTCTTCATATGCTTGTTTTATGCTGATTTGTCATCAAGAAGCCGAGTCCATTTTCAGGTTACTCCATATCCACAGCATCTAGTGAGTTAAAACCTAAATCATGTCCCAGTTTCACAATGTCTACTCTGAGTGAGTGAGTGTTTGGGTTATTGGTGCAAGAGCCAATTCTGGCTATACTGCGCCAAACATTCGTTGAAGCATTAAAAGTATAAAATCATTAAAACACTAAAATTAACTTAATTTGAGTTTAAAAAGGTAAAATCGCAAAATTTATATAAAATTCAATTATAACAAATTTAAAAACAAATATTGGTGCTGTATTTACCCACCAAGTTTAATAGGTATTGAGAAAAAGTCATTTTCGAAGTCTAGTCGGTGTTAAAAGTGAAGATCCTTTCCAATATTGTTTACTGTCTTTTTGAACAAGATGAGGATGCTGTTCAAGTTCATCTTCCTCAACGTCATATGTGATCATGTCTTCCTCATCAGTTGTGTATTCTGTTGGAGCTGGGTTTTTTTACATCTGTATGGAGCCATCTTTATTTCTATTTTTTCTTCATTTAATTTTTAAGTAATTCTTTTTTTCGTTTTCTTATACGAGTTTTTGCCTTTTGTTTCGATTCCCTTACTGTATTAGATGTGGAGGGGGGTTGAATACCATTGGATGGGGAAGTGGATACGATTGAGGAAGATTCAATTGGGGTGAACATGTTATTGGAAAGTTTGTTATTGAATATAGAAATAGGTGGTTCAGGCTGTAAAGTTGTAGCTGCTGTTGTAGATGTGGAAGGAAGTAGTTCTGCTTGAGTTGATAAGGATAATGTTGAAACAGCAGGAGCGGAAATTTATATATATTATTTAGGGAGGGATGAAAGGGGTTGGAGTAATTTTAAAGGTGGGCATTTTATTTTTGTAATATTTTCATCTGTTTGTGAGGAATTTCTTATAGTTATGGATTTTGTAGCCTGAGCGTAGGTTTGAGATGGTTGTGGGACTATTAATTTTCAGGCTTCTAAACAAGATATATTTCTTTTGTTTTGATTTCTAGTATTTGTTTTTCAGTTGACTTGATTAACCAACTTGAATCAGCGGGATGGGATTGAAAGCAGTTAATGCATTTGGGCTATAGATTGTAATCTGTGGAAGCATGTCCAGCAGACGCACATCTAGAGCAAGTCAGTTGTCCGCGGCAGGAAGTTTGCAAGTGTCCGAACCTCTGGCAGTTAAAACAGCGCAGAGGATTCGGAATGCATGGTTGAGGTATCCAGCTTTAATAGTTGTCGGCCTATTGAAAGTTAAAATAATATGTTTTGTCGGGATTATTGATGCATCTTTTTTAATTGTGATTCTTCTGACCTGAATAACACCCTGATTGGAGAACCCATCAAGGATTTCCGCTTCAGAGGTGGTCAACAGATCAGGTTCAGAAATGACACCACGGCAGGAGGGGGGGGGGGGGTGGGCGGACTTATTGGCACAGGACTATTTAAAAACGATTTTGTAAGCAAAAAGGACTTAGTTTGAACTGCAGAGATAGTTTCAATTAGTAGATCCCCGGAATGTAATTGTCTTACTGATTTCAGTTTCCCACCTGTTCCAACGAGGGCTTATTAATAGCAAATGGTGAAAATTTACACATCTCATTGTTTTGAAGTGAAATCGGCAAAAATCTAATATGAGTTGCAATCTGGTCAATGGTAAGCTTGGGTAAAACAAGGCCTTTACCTGGGCACAGCCGATTTGGATCCATATGAGCAAAAAACAACTTCATCCTGGCGTGCCTCCACCCACCGAGTCCAACAAGGGAGGCAGTGTGCTGGTCATCTGGCAAAAACCAGGCATGGCGCTTACCTAGAGTACACCCAGAATATAGTGATACAGCATCAGGGTGAGGATCCAACGGGTAAACCCGCCACCCCTTATCTGCAGCACTAACCTACAGCAATGTCTCTTCGGGGACACTGAAGAGAGGTATCACCGCTCACTCCTGCCTCCCATCTACAGCGAAGCGTGGGCCAAAAGTATTCCCAGGACACCATTTTCCTCCTTATGGAATGCCGCACACAACAAACATACGGGTTGGGAAACCAATGGTGTTAGTCGAAAATCAAGATCAAAATATCTAAAGAAACTTAAGAACAAAATCAACATCAAAATATTTAAAGTAATGAAGAGGAAAAAAGAAACTTAATCAAAATGTAAACCAAAATATGTTAATAATAAATAGGAAGTTTTTTCAAAAGAAAAAACTTAATTAGAACAACGTTCATTTTGTAACATAGGTCTGTGGTCTGGATGAGAAAAGAAGAAAATGGGAAATGGCATGACAAGAAAGAGGGTCGAAAATAGAGAAGGATCACTAGGGTACCCCGGGTACATGTAGCCTGTGTTTACCAAAGACAGTAAACCCCTTGGGAAAAGGAAAAGATCACTAGGGTACCTCGGGATTGTGACACCCGTACTCACCTAAAGCAGGTGAGCCCCCTGAGGGGGTCTACTCTGATTGTATTCAGAAGCTGTAAAAATCATCAATGTGAGGAGCAAAGCATATATTTCAACATGGTTTTTGTACTAGTTTGGTTCACTTTATTCCATCCATGTCCAACATTCTCAATAGCATTTTGAATGTTGTAATTTTTCTAAAATGCAGTAAGGCATACAGCATTTTCAACAGTTGCTTGGATTGCATGTGAAAGCATCCACTTCCAATTAAAATGTCCTTAGCCCCTTAAGTGTCCTGCTGAGCTGGTGCCTTTAGTGCCCAAGACGTGTATACTCATCAGTGGCATAACGTACACCCCCACACTGCAGAGGGGCCCAAGGCCTGAATGATACCCTTATTGTAGATTTTCTCAAAATTTGCTTTACTTTTTAAAATCCAATTTTTAAGGGATTTTCCAATTGGCGATCTAACGTCATTCAAAATTCTTTAATATGCTTATTAGATATCTTTGATCCAATAACCAAATCAAAAAACATTTTGTTTCATTGCCAAGGAACATGATGAACAAATCCTAGAATTGAAAATTAATCCACAAGAAAAAAACAGTTTCGGACACTTCAGCTAATAAAGATACTCTATCTAAAGAAAAGGAGTCAAAAGATGGAAATGAAGAAACAGACTTGAACAGAAATGATTTTGCTCATTATGTAGATATGCCCATAGATAAAGATTTAATGGAACAAATTTTAAAATTGGGCCTATGTCAACCAGAAGGTAATTTCTAAAAAAAATGCCAAGGGAAGGAGATTTTCATCAGCTTATATATATATATCCAAGGCAGGACAAAAGTTTGAATGGAAATGGTTGTGCTATTCAACATGACTTCATGTTGCTTACTGTTAGGTATGTTGGCTTTTTGTTGATAGAACAAATATGTATTTTAAAGAAGTCTGGTACAAAGGTGTGAATGACTGGCAAGGAATGTCCAAAAAAAATTTAAAGAGCATGATATACATATAAAAAATTATATATATATATATATGTAAAGATCTGGCTTGGGGCCCAAGACCTGACCTTGCAGGGGGGGGCAATTATTTTCCGTTCCGCCACTGATACACGTCTATCCAAAGGAGGACTTTTTGTATTTTGTGGCTCTGTTTAAAACTAGTTCTATGGCTTTGAATACAATAACATGACATTGACAGTTCTTCTAAAGAATTTACTTACTTCAGAAAAGAGGTGGAGAAGGAATTTGAAAGAGGGTATATTCCAGGAATGATGAAATTCATAGCTAAGCAGTTTTTCAATTCAAGTGTGCTCTTTTCTATTTTTCATTTGCAGTTATTTTCCCTTACCAAGCGAAAAAGGAATTTTTTGTATGAATGCACTGAATGTGATGCTGGTTTATGAATTCAACCATGTTTCAGGATATATCACAGAACAGATAAGTTATAATTTATTTATTATATTGTAACTCTAGAGATTGAATTTTTTTCCTTTTATTATTTTATCTTTCTTTTTTAAAGTGGAAGTAAACATTTTTAAGGTAAAAAACCACACCTTTTCTTTTCGTCTGATAAACCACATAACAATGTGCATGTTTGGGAAAAACCCTTGGCATTGGGTGGTAGGGTGAATTTCGTACCTTTTACTCAGCAGTTAAGCTTGAAATAATCTCTTGATCCATGGGTTGGAGTATGGAGGTAGTATTTGGGAGAAGAAAATTAATTCTAATGTTATCACACAAATTAAAAAGTCTAGTTATAAATGACTAGTACTTGGACCTCGACCAATTAACAATGATCATTTTGGAAGTATTATTCTTTTGCGAACATTATGATGGGAATATTTGGGTGAAAATCTTTCCACACATCATAATAGTGAATAAATCAGTACTAATTGAAATTTAGTAATCAAATTGTGCTAACTGTACTATAGCAGGGTCAGACTGAGTGAAGCTGCAATAAGCAGTACATATAAAAGTAATTGTGTATTTTCTCACAACTATCTCAGCAAAGATTGATAAATTTTTGCTAAAATGATTTACAAAGAGAACAAAAGTTATTTATTGCCCACATACAAGTTTCTGCAGTTACATTTTAATTACTGTTTTAAAAATCATAAGCTTTTTTAGGAATTCACTTTTTTTTATTGGGAAGGGGAAGAGGGTTAGAGTAGCAGTTTCAACATAATAGATTCAAGAACGGTTTAGGTAATTATAAATTATACATCTGTGGAAAAAAGCAAAGTAAATATTTCCTAACCAAATACTATTTCTAATCTAAATGTGTTAGCTACATTTTTTAAAAATGTATTTAAAAAATACTTATTTTTTGAGAAAACTCTTTATGACATGCAAATTTGAATATTTGCTCTTTTGAAGTAAAGAGCTATTCTCTTGTAATAATTTTGTTTAATTTTCTTCTGTAGCTGGCAAATCTCATGACCTCAGGTTTAGAAATGTAGATTATATTTTAAATAATAAATTAGGCAAGCTAATTTAATTTCTTTACTATGTAACATGATAAATAGATAACTGTTACAAGCAAACTAAAGCATTCTTTACTTACTTCACTTATACATATTTTTACAGATATCTGTCCTTGAATACATGCATGTATATATTGTACATACTGATGAAATTTTAAGAGCAGTGGAGTAAGAATGGCTATAAAACTGTTACATCACATAACTCTGAATAAGTATATGGCAAACAAAGATAAGTATAAATTATACAATGAGCAAAATGAAATAATCAGAATAAGCACTAAAAATAATCATTAAATTAATAAGTTTATCCTGTATACAATTATTTGTAAAAAATTCTATACTTTGATACATATTTAATTGACAGTTCCCTTAAAAAAATTAAGATATATATAGTTGTCTTATCATTTTTAAATCACTTTCTCCAGCATTGAATTTTAAATCAAAGACATTCTAAAATAATGCTTCATCATTAGTTGAAAATATATTACATATATATATGTCTTATTCATCACAATATACTCAATATTTAGAAATATGGTCATATTACTAATCAAAACATTTGAAAATATTGAGAACAGAACACACTAAAACTTCAATATAAATCTTATTCCAGATATTTACAATATAAGAGAAATACAAAATACTAACTCATTGTCAGAGCTAGCCTGACTGGTCTCTGACATCTTCACTTAAAGCATCTCATATTTGTTTTATTCCAATGAAGCTTACAGACATACGAAGAAACATAGCTCTTACTCCAAAGATGGGTCCACCTCACCTGAAAATATAATTATTGGTTGACTGTTTTATTAATACAGGGAGTTATATTATCATCTCACTGTAAAGCTGCACAAGGGCTATTGACGACGAACCTCGTAATTTTGATCATGGTGAAATGACGAGGATGGCACCTAACTTACACACCATGCAAATGGGAGGATGTTAAAGCCTCAACAGATTTAACGTGCATCAGCCAGAACCCTCTACACAGAGGACCTTCAGCAGTACAAGACTTGGAACTCATGGCACGCCAGCCCCGAGTCTGTGACCTTGACCACTAGGTTACTGTGAGTGAGTGAATATTAACGTCACACAGTTCATCTACAAAAGGGCTTTGGCAACAGACCTCGTAATTTTGAACCACGGTCAAGAGACGAGGACTACACCCAAGCTGGCACCCCCTCTCTCCCAACTACCACACCACTCCAACGGGAGGACGTTTCAACAGATTTAATGACATAATGGCTCAAACTCATGACACGCCAGCCAAGAGTCTGTTACCCTGACCACTAGGCTACCGTGGCTTCAACACCATTACGTTACCATGGCCACTTTATTAATGGCTGATTTAGAAGCTATGCAAGGGCTATTGGCAATGAATCCCACAATTTAGAACCACAATCAAATGATGAAAACACTTGAAATAGAAGCCCCTGTCCAAACCATGCCAAGGTCAGAACTTTAAGCCTAATAGATTTTTAACATGCCATCAAAACCTCTACATGGTGGATCTATAGTGGCAACAGGACTCAAACCCACACTTCAACAGAAGCAATGCCGGCCATGATCATTGAAAATGTAGTCAATCAACAAAAAACAATTTAAAATCTCTTTATAATTTTATTCATTATTCAAGGAGATTTTATTAAAAGTAGCATATTTAGTAATTGCATGTAATTCAAATTAAAATAACATTAATGTGATTTTTGCTTTTGCAGATTAAATGAAAAATAACTATTATTAGGATTTACTTTTAGCAGAATGCATACTGAATTGAAGTCAGCGGTCAAAAAGTTTTGAAGCGAGTCTTTAATATTATTCCTCTCTGAAAATAAAAACTTGTAAGCATAGGTAGATGAAAATGTAGTTAAAATAGCATGAGGTTCAGCTTCTCCAAACAGTTAAATGTGTCTGGAATCAAATTCCGTGATTGCAAAATTTTCTTATTAGCATTTTTACTTATTTTGCTTGTTAATATTTCTGCTTCAATCACAATTCCGACTTTTTCCTTTTTTTCAACAAATTTTTGAATCAATATTGAACTAGACTGGAAATCAATCAGTTGCATTTCAAATTTTACAATTCCTAACCAATCGAATAGAGACAAGTTCAGTTTATTAAATGAAGTTACATCAGGGTACATAAAAAACTTAAGCATTTCCAATAATTTTTTAACTGAGAAACTCTTGCTAAAAAATATGACAGATCACTCGCGTTAGTTCGTCATACTTCACACTGAATTAATTTGAATTAAAATGCAAACCGTTTTGATCAGTGGTGTGCCCTAAATATTGTGTGGCATGCCATTGGTTTGCCATCACTGTCCTATAGACAGCATCAGCAATCTGGATGCAGTTATCTTTGTATAGTCCTTATGGGAAGGGGGGAGTTGCTGATGTGCAGCAATTTTGCCAGAGTGGCAGGACAGGAGAAAAGATGTTCTGTGTACAGAATTTAAAAATGAATACAATTAGTTACATTTTCTGTGGTGAATCAATGTCAATTTGTATGATACTTATTGATTTTAAGGCCTATGAGTTGGTAATTGCTTTTCTGAGTTGCCGTCAGCACTATTGTTCGAATCTACTGTTGTTTCCGGGTTGAAATTCATTTGACATTGAAACCAAAATACAGATGTTCAGTAATCAAAAGCAAATGAAGTATAAGTTCTGTAAATAGAATCGCAGATCCCAAAGAATCAATTCAGGCCACACAGACAAACAGTATGTTGACAGCAAATGATATTAAAACTTCAGTAAAACTTCTTACATACATTCATTCACATGAATGGATAAAGTTGGAATTTGACTTAGTGGGCCCTTATAGTGAATGAGATAGTTTTATATTAACGCCGCACTATAATGCAACGAGAGGTCAAAGGCAATGGACATAATTTTGGGCCCGAGTCAAGTGATGAGGACAACAACCACAAGCTGGTACCCCCCTTCTCCAAACTACCACACCACACTAAAAGGAATTTAAGCTCAACAATGTACATCAGCCCTCTCTAAACAGCAGGTATTCAGTGACACCAGGATTCAAACCTGTGACAGGACAGCAACTAAGTTTGAGACCATATTCACTAGGCTATTGGGACAACTCATTGTCATTATAACTAATAAGTAAAGTTAATATATACAAGGGAGATTTTTGGAGAATTTAGGTACCCTACAGAATAGTTTTAAACACTGTACAAGAAATTACCGCAGCTTGTCTTAAACTTTTAACAAACCAATTAAGAAATAGTGCTTTTTAGGTTAATAAAATAATCGCCCACATTCGACATAAAATTAAAATTTTCTACAAAATTAAATATTCTTGTTCAGTAAAATAATCTAAAAATCAGTGTAATTCATTTTTGCTCAAATATTTCACTATAAGACCTACAACAGATTCTCTATTCTTATGCAGCCTTAAATACACATTATGTTTATTATAAATGTTAAGTAACATCTCACGAGATCTATGCATATTGTAATAAAATTGCATTTTTCTGTAATTGGTAAAGGAAATGAAATATTTTCATTAATTAAAAAATTTTAATAAAACAAGTGACTTATATGCAGTTATAATAATTCTGTTTGTTAATAGAATAAAATATACTTGATTACTCCCAAAATACTTATCTGATTGTACCTCAAATTATAATAAATTAATACTGATGCTTATCAAAAAAATTTAACATAATACTAGCTTTGAGTATTATTTCTTAGATTTAGTAACTAAAAAGCACACATTTTTTGATAATGAAATAGATAAGCAAGATTATGAAATTTATTTTCTATGTTACAATATAAATAAGGAGATAAACTGTAAAATAAAGAAAAAGTATGTATTTGATATAAACCTATTAGCACTATCAAGAGATTTTAAGCTGTCAGAAATTATGACTAAATTACATAGGCATAAAATGATAGAACTTGAAAATTAAAAATGCTGTAAGTATATTCTATCAACTTTAATGTATTCATACATACTAAATAAATGCTAGATTCATTCATATTGTCATCGTAAAAGAGAGAATATGTGCTAATGTTTAACCAAATTTATTACGATATGTTAATGTACTTAAATACTGCAGGATTACAAAAAGCACAAAAATATAATTGTTAATACTGCCTTGATCCCAGCAGTTTCAAATTTAATTGGCTTATTTGTATAATTTATCACAATTAAGATTGTAAATCATCTCATAAAGTAAAAAGATTTGTAAGCAACATGACATACCCATCTTAATCAAATGTCACATAAGCTCAAAGAATGCAAGACAAAAAAGCGTAGCACAGATAGCTTGAATGAAATTGAAAATTTGAAATCGGAACCAGATAAGAAATTTTGTGCCATTGTGTTTTGTTTGTACACTTAACAGTTTACTTCAAGAAAAAAAATATTTTCTTTCATCAAGGTCGAAAAACGAAAACTGACATTGCATTGTATAAATGTGTAATGTAATGCCATAATATTCTTCGAGCATGTTTCACGTGTTTAATATAAAATAATGAAAAACTAAAAAGAAATATTACTTAAGCATTTAAGGCAATAATTATAATTTATCACATATGTATATTAATTGTAGACGAAAAATTCTTACACAGCTACAGTCATAGATAATGCTTCGTAATAAATGCTAAATAGTAAACAATAAGTAAAAATACCTAATGATTGTTTGGTTGATTGCCTAATATATATATATGAAGAGTTAGAAAAAATTGGGGGGGGG